>JABXWE010002235.1:0-46122 GCA_014611495.1 Limonius californicus | reverse complement strand
GCGCTTGTAGTTCATTCATTCAAGCTCTAGTGCAACCTTTTTCGAAGAGAATCCGTGATATGTCCTTTATCTTATCTAAAATAAAGGTAACAGATCATGTTCTTCTATTAGAGAAGTTGTATGCGGGTGGTTCATCATTTATTATCCCTAACATAGAAGTTAGTGATTTAGACATTTGAAACAACTTTCCCCAAAAGATTAACACATTAGTGTAACGATGATACAGAGTTTAAATGCCTTTCGAAAACAACTCTTTGGCCTGCGTTGCAAACTACTCATTCACAGCAGTCATCACCTCTTCATCGTCCGAAAAATGAGTTCCTGTCGTTTTTTTAATTTGGAGTACAGGTGAAAGTCACTGGGGGCCAGATCTGGCTAATATGGGGGTTGCTCTTATATTTCAAATTCTTCATTCTGGATAGCAGCCATGGAAAAACAGCGCTTGTGAGCGAGAGCGTTGTCTTGACAGAACAGAAAGCAGAAAGCTCTCGTTATTGTGTGATCACGTGGTAAATAATCAATAAGAAGAACTTCCTCAGAATCCCAATACACTGTTGCCATTATCCTTCCGGTCGCTGAAGTCACACGAAATTTGGGCGGACAACCACGATGTGCCATTCCATTCTCTGTAGTTATAATTCTGGATCAAAGTGATGAACCCAGGTTTCATCTACAGTTACAAATCATTCCAAAAATCCATTCAAATCCGTTTTCATTAAACTCAAATTGAGTAAGAAACCTGACCCGCTTCTGATCAGGTGACAACATTTTCAGAATCCATCGTACGCAGACTTTTCCAGTTCCAATCCCTCGTGGAAAATTGTCTCAACGCTTCCAACGGAAAAGTCACATGTCTCAGCAATATATTTGACCGTAATTCTCCGATTACTTAGCACTATCATGGACCAAATCAATATTTTCTTGAGTGACAACATTTTTTGGTGTTCCAACACCTGGTGCATTTTGATACGACTTCCTTCCTAGTTTGAAATCCCAGCATCAATTCTTAATGACTTGATATCCCGGGGTAGAATCATCCAACACTCCGGACATGTCATTATAAATTTCTTGCGGTGGTAAACCCTTCTTAAAAAGGTATTTTATTACAGCCTGTCACGGGCTTATTCGGAATTCTGACACATAAACGACGGCATGCCCTACAGTAGCGCAGAGGAGGAGGGGGGATTTATTTTGTAAAATACACCGAGCCTAAATTTGATGAAATGCGGGATAAAGTCGTAATAAATGAAGGTGATAACGGGAATATCACTAGATCCGGCATTGCTCAAGCTCGACGTGACTTTGAACGGCCAATCCGAAAGTTGTGCGTTATGGAACTTACTTTTTACGCAATTGTTCTAAATAAAAATGTTAATTTACTAACCCCGTAAACAAAGGGGCGCAACAATCACTCTCAGCTGCCCTTACGGGGATCTGCACATTACTTTTAACAGAGATCAAAATAAAATAAGAGTTGAGTTTAACAAGGCATTTAATTAAACTAAAGAAGCGGACAAAATACACGCAAAATGGTTAAATGATGATAATTTGGTAACGAGTAAAGCTAGACATTATTAAAAAAACCCCGTTTAAAACGAACAATCTTAATATTAAACAAGATCACGTACAGGTGAATCCAAAACAATTAAATCTAAGCTAATACTTGAAGAAAAAGATACTGCAGAAAGGCTTTGTACACTCAGTATTTCCTTGTATCGCCAAAGTTCTTCGAATTAAACATACAAAATATAAACTAATTGCAGAAGATTTCACAAATATCGGCGTGCGTTTGCAGCGGTGTCTCCCGGTAAACTTGATGGAGCAGCTGAAGCATGGCTACTAAAGGTTTTGAAAATTTACTTTTTCCGATGGAAAATTGGTCCTTCAGGGGAGTGTAAAGCTTCAGTCTGTCCCTGGATGTAGCAGTGGAATTGTTGTTGTTAGCTTCCCTCGAAACCACTTGCTTTTGGCAGATTTTGCAGTATTGCGTCATATGATGAATTTTCCCAAATCGACACTTTAAGCGATATTTTCGGAATTTTTGGGAAACCAAATATTCCCCTTTTTTAGGACGTACCGTGAATGGTACCGCAGAAAGCGAAAGTAATTACGTATTGGTAAATTACACTTATTCGGACGTCCGGGGGTAATTTCAAATTTCCTTAACACTCGGGCCGAGAGCTAGGGCCTGACTTCCGTCTTTTCCTTGCACTTAACAGTGTGAAGACTCGGATTAAAGCTGCATTTGCAGGAAGCTAAATGAACGTCGCGCATACAGGGTGCGTTCAATAAATGCGGCCGAACGTCACAAGACCTTGCTCGATTTTTTCCATTTGAAAATAATCACTAGCACCACAGCTTTATTAAATGTATAACTTTATATTTATAAATAAGAAGATAGGCACCTGCAACTTAGCATATGATAACAGACGTCTCTAGGAAAAAAATATTCATTTGTTGGTCAATGCCTTGTGTGTTAGGGCCAATAACTTTGACGAACCATCTTCGTAGCTTCGGTAAGTTGTGATACCTTCCTTGTTGCCTGTTATGCTAAACAACTAAAATGGGTTACACAGTGTTTGCATTTCTCTAATTTTAAGAATATTAGTTAAATTTTGACACTGTTGTGGTACGCATTAAGCCGCATTTACACGTGTTTAGTAGCTAAAGCAAGTAACTAAAGCAGGTAGCTAAATTTAGTTACTTGAATTGTCTACACAGCTTTGTGTAGCACTTGAGCAAGTATACTAGTCACCTGTTTAGTAAAGTAAACAGAAATCATTTCTATCTTCTTGTGCAAGTAGTGCGCCCCTCCACGACACCCGCTTCCTATACAAGTATAAACAGGCCCGTTTAGTGAAGTGTTTAGTACATATGCTTAATTTGCAAGGTGTAAATGTAAAAAATGACAATGCACTGGGGTGAAGTCACGACGTTAAAATTTCCACAAGAGTATGACGGTCGAAAATGTTTATGGAATACATACAACAAATATTTATAATAATAAACAGCACTCATTGTTCAATCGAAGGATCTACTTTATCCAATAATACGTCAAACTGGTCCCTGGAAAGTTTCATGCAGTTTCTGTATTCTTCCAGATCATCAGCGAATTCTTTTAGTAGCAGACACCATGCACCACGGGTGTATCTTCTAGATAGCACTTTTGTATATATTCGCATCTTTCTGTTTAATTAATTTTTAATGCTTTAGCTACATACTAAACAAATGTAAATTCGGCTTAAAGGAGTAATTAAGGTAAAAAGATTCACTAAATTATGGCTAAATGTATAAATGTATGTTGATTTTAGCTTTTTGTTTCAATACTTTAGCAGTTTATTATTACTTTTTGTCAACTGCGTAATCATATTTTCACTTTAAAACAATCTTTCAAACGTTGTCTACTAATTCTAAAATAGTATGTCGAAAGGCAGCTTGTTAATGTTGCTACGACGTCAATAGGAAACTAATGTGAAGCTCTTTAGCAGCAAATACATTGATAGTAAAACTCACCATTCATTAGTTGGCCTTGAACTGATATTAGGCGAAAGTTATTATAATAGAAGGCGTGTTTTCTACATCTTTGGTGTCGTTTCTCGCATCCCGATTTCCAACTTTGTTTGTCCTGCCAATCTTCTAATCCTAGTTTAAATTTCTGTCCCCCATTGCTATTTTGATTGTTTTCCTCCATTGTGTTTTTGGACTTTGGTCTTTCTTCGTTCATATGCTTCATGTGTCCCTACCACTTTATTTGCCTCTTTTTATTGTGTCCATTATTGTGTAGATGTAGGTTGCTTCTATCTCTCTACGGTTGCCTTCCTTTCTGACAATATCGTAAAGGGTCAGACTACGACATCTCCGCCAATACTGTTACATAACAAGTATTCTTTGCTCCAAATTATTTTTTATTACCCACACTTCTGTTTCATATGTAACATAGCTGTGAAAAATGGTGTCGTATATTTATTTCTTTGTTTTCTCTGTTATCACTAAATGTAGTTTTCGTATTCCTTGCTTGGCTTAGTTTTTTCATTATATCCTTATCATTTCGTGAAAGTTAATATAATATTAAAGAAAAAATAATAAAACACTACATTTGTTGAAAGCTTAATATGGATTTTTAATACTACAGCAAACTCTCGATTATCCGATCGATATGCACGGATAACTGAAAAACACGGATAATCCGATTTTTGCATTTTAATGAAAAAATTACCTTCGTATGTACTACGTATACTGTATATAAAGATACATTACATTGTTGACAACAGAGTATTGTATATAAAATTTAAAAAATAAAAAGCAAGGTATGGATAATGCGCAAAACGGATAATCCACGCACGTATAATCGAGAGTCTGCTGTACGTTTTTGTTATATAAACTTTTTTGAATTTGACCATAATTAACTCATTCAAATGATGTTATCATGCTCGAGAAAAACCTTAATGTTTTAATTATTAAGTAATTATACACTCTATTTAAAAAAAAATTATAATTAGCAAAAATGAATGCAACAGAAGCTGTTAAAAGCCAGACAAAGATCAGTGCCTGTGTGAACTTTATAGCGTTATATTATTATTAAAAAAAAACCGGTAGTTTAGTTATTATGCCAGGGTAAAGGTTTAAAAAAATAATAAATACTTATTTAGCGCAGTAGACCAAAACCAATGGTAAGGTCACCATAGTAAAAATACGTTATGACGTGAAGAACTTGTTCTTGTTGTAATTAAAATATACGTTGTATACAGTTGCGCGTTTAATACTTGTTTTTAAGCCACTTGGAAAAATTCTATCATTTTTATATTTTTACACCGTTTGAATGTAAAGTTCTTTTATATTCGAGAACAAGAAGTAATAGCAGTAATAACAGAGTAGTTTGGATTCATCTTCTATGTCTACGTAGAAGATCGATAGCGTGGAACATATTAATAAAAAAATATAATTTGCTATTAATCATTACAAATCAGCAATGTCATGTATAAAGTCTCTAAATTAAATCCCCGAGATTACATATAGTATTTCACAAGGCTGCAACCTACGTATACATCTCTTTTAACACAAGAAATTTTGCAATGTTACTTCACTTTGAATTATTGGAAATTTGAAGAGTTATACTTCTGGGAAGAGGTAGGTTTGGTATTTATAGTTTAGATTTAAGGCATTTCTAAAGTACTTTAAACTTATCTAAATTAAGCGTTTTTTCTTGTCATTGTAGCTACATTAATATGCGGCGTTTCTACATATAGTTTTATATTCAATCAGTATAAAACATATTTTCAACTTAAGAAACTATGCAACAACTCAATATCTAAACTGGGAATAGGAATAGGATACGTACCAAAAGAACTTAAATATGTTAAAGGTATTAGAGAAGCGAGTACCCCACTTTATTTAAAATATATAAAACAAAATCTGCACAAATGGAAGAGGTGCCATCAAAATGGGGGTAGAAAGAAGTTTATTTTGCCGACCACCAGGTTGTAAATGTACATGATAAGAAAGATGTAGAATATCTGACGCCAATATTAAAAGATGTATACAGAGAATGAGAGCTTAACATTAATATTTACAAAACCGAATATATCTCTATTGGAGGAGCATCATAAAGCTTACAGTTGTAAGACAACGAAATAATGTTACTATACGAAGGATACAAATACCTGGGAACATAAATATAGATGAGAAAAACACACATGAAATAAAACAATGAATGGCGTGAGGAAGAACTGCAGTTAGAAGATTAAATTTGGTGGAGTACAGAAAGTACAAAAAATAGAACAGTAAACATTTACAACGCATTCGTGGAGGGTATAAGAACATATGGAGCAGAGGTATGGAGAATTATTGAAGCCGAAGAAGAAAACTTTAAGCAGTAGAAATAGATGTACTAAGAAGATCGGCTAGAAAATTCAGAAGGGATCGTATAACAAATCAAAGAGTGGGAGAAAGGCTAAATGTCCAAGATAAAATAACAATATATAGAACAGAAGCATTTGATTTGGTATGTCCAAGCAAAATTAATGAATGAGGAAAGACTGCCGAGAGCAATGATGGAATAATTACCCCCAGGAAGAAGAAAACGTGGAAGACCATGGGGAGAAGACATTATAAAAGCTATGAGTGACACGCGCCTTAGAGAGGAACAAATTATCAACAGACAATAATGTTGGAGAAATTTGGGCGTCGACAGGCCACGTCAGATGCTTAGGGTCGTGGTTTGGGAAAGGACTTTCAGTTTGGACGATTGTAAGATACGTGAAGATAACTTGTAGCGAAGCCTTGTTTGCTCTACTTTATATATATATATATATATATATATATATATTTGTAGACTGTATCTGAAAACATGAACATACGGTACCTTCAGAATCAAATTGTTTGACCATATATGGGAAGTGAAAAATAGAATTACCGGATATATATATTCGATGATAAGTTATGAACTAAAAAACTTCAAAATATGTATGCAACTATGCATCAGTGACATTCAAAATATGCACTTAAATGTGTAGTAAAAGTCAACTAACTAGAAAAAAAAAGACATTAACAGTATATCAATACATATTTATTTTTCTATTAAAATGCACAAAAATTTTTTAAATCCACATTATTTAATAAAAATTAATCAAAAAACACAAAATTGCTAATTTAAAATTAATTAAATTCTAAAAACAAATCAGAATTGCACTTCAATACAACGTGATATTCGATATGCGGTTGTTGTCAGCGAGAATATTTTTGTACTGTGAAGACTCTCTCGACATCACACAACACAATGATATTTAAATGTTCATTTACTCCATCAAGGGCTTTTTATTTTGCAGCACCTCGCTTATATTCTTCAGTTGTTGATAGCTTGTATTTTTTGACAGCACTTCGTTCAATTTATTAATGAAATCCTTTTTCTTGAGTTTAGTTAAACCCTTAACCATATCTTCTACTATTTCAATGCTGTCTTGTAAAGATTATCCCTTCGCTTCCTCGTAGAGATTGCAGTTGAAATACAGGCCAAACTAGCTCGAATAAAAATCAAATCTTCTCGAATACCTTTTTTTCTCAGACTACCCTGTGCTTCTTTAATGCTCTGCGCTTCTTCAGAGTCGAATTCATTTACAACTTTCTTCACAATTTCAAAATGTTCAGCGCAATACACAGCAGCGTCGATCCAAGTTCTCCATCTTGTAATGATTGGCGCTGGTGCAAGTGGAACGTCCCCCGCAACTTTCCGAAACTTCTGCATACGACTCGGTGCTTTAAGAAAAATCTTTTTCGCAGATGATAGATCTAGATTTCAAAATTACAAATTAAGGAAATAATAACCACAACTGAATCTTCTCAATTATAGTTAAAATTTTAGTTTAAAGTACCATCAACCTTGTTCGACGCCACAAAAAACTAATCACTAACCTCTTTCTTCAGTAGATCTTTCCAAACTGGCCCAAAACACTCCTACCAGCTATCCAGAGCTTTATCAACCTCCACCTCGGCTCCGACTGGAACTCTTTCCAAAATTATCTTCTTTCCAAACTTGCAAACTTCTGATTAAACTTTAACACCTACTGACTTCTCCGACTTCTCCTGGATGTAAATTGTAACTAAACTTTCACAAGAAATTATTCTTGTTTAAGTGCCAATTCAAAAATATATCCACCATTCATTAAAAACTTTATTCTCCAGCTTACAAAAAACTTTTATGATCTTCTATGTAGAAAAACTCGTTAAACAGCTATCCTATACCAAGACTTTTATACCATGTCTATAAAAACACCCTTCTTTACTTTTCTCAATTTCTCGTAACTATTAAATAATAATTTCGACTTTTATACGTAGATTCACCTCTTTTGTTTTTTCTGATTTTTTCGTAACTAATAAATAAAATTTTCATGTTTTCCTCCTACCAATCAGGATCAACATTTTTTTCAAACACAACCTCCTATCTACTAATAAATTACACAATATCTAACAACCATCGGACACCGCATGCAATGGATAGGAATTACTCACCCTTCCCATCTACTCTAAAGAAAATAAATAAATGACCTAGAATATGTTTTCGAATAGATTTAAGCCAAAAAGGAAACAGATCATCGGAAGCTCCAAATCCCATCATACATCTTCCCTGGTTTACTATCATCAATATAAGATTTATAAAACTTATGATAAAGGAATTGACAAAATAATGATAAAATAGGATAAAATCAACCTACATTCGCGGTTTAGTTGGACTAAATTTAGTGAAATAGTTTCACCTTATTACAAATGTCTATGCTTTAACAATATATTACACAAAACATCAATATGGAGATTAATCCAATTTTCTTAAAATCAGGACAATGCTGTAACCAATTTTACTTGTTTAACACTACGAGCAGCAACAAAGTTATCAGAATTTATCTGAGCTACTATTTCTCTATTAGAAAGACATGATCAATTACTTTTATTTTGGTGAGATAATAAAGGAATGTCGTAGACCGCCTACAAAAAGGAGGCATGGGATTTTCAATTTCCAAACTGGTGTAGGATTCCTTTCCACTATTTTAATATTAAGATTAAACTTTACTACTACATTTGTGGTGTAGTTTTTGGGAATAACCACTGAATGTTTTAATTATTATTAATAATATTAGGTAAAGATACATAATAAACGTTCTAATACTTCATCAGAAAATGCAGTTGACATTAAAAAGTGATAAAAATGTGTTATACGCCTCGGCAATAGATGAAATGATTAAATGTAGATCAAAGGTACCGGAAATTGGACTTTTAAAGTTTGTTTACCACAGAAGGGTAATTACGTTTTCCTCATTATTGGTTTATAAAATCGTACTGTACTAATACGGTTGTTGTTGGATATAAATAACCTAAACACTTTTTGTACACCTAGAGCATAAAACGTAAACCTCAATCGAATAATCAGGCTATTTCTCCTTTCTATTAGTTTTATTCATATAACGATCGGATTTTCCAGATGTTGGCTAATGAGTAACTTTTAAACCTTGAAAATGAAAATGTCTGAGTAATAGCAAACTAAATAGGTCACTATCAATTTATTTATATATTAGTATTAACTTGTGTGTGTTACCGTTTTTATTTATTCTGCATATTATAACCGATTGTTTATTTCACAATTGCAATATTAACGACCCGGTAACAAAGACAAATAGTATGCAGCAACTGTGAGTTAGAGATAATAGTGTATATCATATCAGCATAAATAATTAAAAAGAAATTTAAATCATCAAGCGTAAATTATAAATAAATTACCTTGATATATTAAATACATAATCATTTGAGGGTTTATTCTGTTATACTTTATGTGCCCGCTGCTTTCTATAAATTAAGCAAAGCAAAAATGTTACAATTACCTTTAAGCATTAATAATCATAAGCAGTAACTACCAGTAGCGGATTTTACATACGTCACATTAAGCACGTCTGTGGGGCTTCACTTCATATTTAGAATCATTAGAAAAATTTAAGCGTAAAATTAAACAGGAAAGTTTAATCTGAATGGAAAATCAGTTTTTAGTTTACATTACAACAAAAGAATATTTGAAAAAAGAAAGACATATTTCAAACAGACATGAGGTAGAACTTTAGATACTTCTCCTACAGTAAATTATTCGTTTAGTTGTTTGTAAATTTGTAATAGTATTCCTCTATACTGGAACCCATAGCAAATACAATTCAATTGAAGGCACATGACATAGTTAAAGCTAACCAGCACATTCAAACTATTCTCCTCATGCTAAGACAGCTTCGGGAAGATGCGGAGAACGTCACAGCTAACGTTTTGAAAGAAACAGGCGACATTTCAAAGCATTTGAATGTTGACCTAACCGCCACTCACTTTGTTGGCCAACAAATGCATAGAAGCAACCCTCCAGCTGGAAATACACCCGAATTTTGGAGAAGGTCTTTAATAATTTCTTAATTGGATTCCATCATATCATCTTTAGAATTCAGATTTTCTGCAGACGAATCGCCTGCAATTTCATTGACAAATTGCCACCCGAGTAACTGAGAGATGTTTTCGTTGGAAGACTGGAATGCAAGTACTTCATTTTGTGCAACTTTTGACAATTTGGAAGCCATCGAATGAAGAAGGGAAAGGGAATTGTGGTTCAAAATGTGGAATGAGGTAAAAGAAACGCCAGATATCGAGGTTTAAAAAAATAGCGAATAGTTTTTTTCCAACCATTAGAAAGGCGCTACTGATTTTGCTTTCACAGCCATGCACGACAAGCACTGTAGAGCGTTTATTCATCTCCCTTGGCCGAATTAAAACATGGCTTAGAAGCACTATTGTTGAAAATAGGTTAAATGGGTTAGCCATGCTGAGCATGCATCGTCAATGGGTTTTCGCAAACAAGGAACAATTAGTGGAAGCTGTTGTTAGAAAATTTGCAACTAATCTTCGCAAACTATTGTTCAAAGATTAATTTTATTAATAAATAGTGTTTTTCTTTTATAATTGTGTTTATTGTATGCTTCCCCATGGACCCCCTTCCCCCATGAAAGAAGTTGGATTCAGAAAGCTGCCCCCCTTTCGTTTTGAGCTGGATACGCTGGAGGCAACAATAATAATGTTATTTTGCCCAGGCTGTTAAAAATAGTAAACAATAACGATAGGATTGATTGAAGACGGTGGGATAAGTATACAAACTTTGGAAATTCCCTTACCACCACGATATTTAGAACATTTAAATACAGATTTCGGCAATTAAGCTGCCATATTCAATAGGAGCTTGGATTACCTAAGTCCTAAAGTATCTGGGCTCAGCAATATTTCTGGAGATAAGTTTTTCACCAAGCCAACAATTGCAAATAAATTTATAAACATAACCGAGTTTCCAAATTTGATGTTTGTGACTGTTCTGGAATTATTTAAAACTTTTTTATGGATGTTGTCTAAAGTAACACTCTATATAAAATATAGTGTAGACTTAAATCGCGCAAATTTAGAATAAAGAATGTTTTAAGGACATCAAGCGAGTGTTTTGTGACAAGTCCTGTTCTTTAGCTACCGTAAAGCGATGGTACAATGAATTTAAACGTGGTCGACTTTTCTTAAATGACAACTTTCGAGCTCCTAAGCCAAAAACGGCAGTTATTAAAAAGAATATTGGTCTTGTACGAAACATGATTGAAGAGGACCGGCATGTTACTGCCAGGAGTATTCAAGCAACTTTAAAGATTGGTGTAAAAGCTATTGACACCATTTTACACAAACATTTGATGGTACGTAAGCTTTGTGCCCGTTGGATTCCCATACTTTGAAAAATTATAAATACATTTGTGTTGTCAATAAATTGTGTATTACTTTACTAGGCTCAGCAGAAGGAGGATGTGGGGCTTTAAATGTTTTTATATCAAATCATTAAAATGTAATTAAATTTTTTTGTTTCATGTCTGACTGGGAGAAAGGTATATGTTTTGGAAAGCTAATAGTTCAAACTTAATTTCCAGAAAAATGTATGATTGAGTGTGAAAGTGGATGAAATATGATCCAGAAGTGAAAATTTGGTTAAAAGATGTGTAAATTAGGGTATATTTTGAAAATGAGATTGTTTGCAACTTCTAAACTAGTATTTTGTTTAAAAAAATAGGTATTTACAATTTTTTCAAAAATATATTTTTGAAGAGTTACATAAAGTTTCGAATAGAAATAACAATTCGGAAACAGACACCTAATTCACAACTTTGTAAACTATAGTTTTCACTTTTGGATCAGGTTTAATCCACTTTTCACATTCAATTGTTTCTTTTTTCACTGAAAATTAAGGTTGGCCTGTGGGCATTCCAAAAGGTATTTACATTTTAGTGAATGCATGTAAAGAAGCTTTGACGCCCCATATAACCGCAACGGTGACGAATTTGAAAAAAAATTTATAGATGATTTAGGGGTTAAATAACCTAGCGTTACGTGGTAAAGTTTCTTGCACATGTTTAGAATCACTTTGTATTTTCAAAATATGCACTATAAAATGCTGAATCATCCACTTTAAAAATGACTGTAGAAGTAATTTGAATGTACTTTTTCTAAGCATAGGAAAAGGTAAATTCACATTTAAGTCAAGGACGTTTCCTGTTGGAATTACCTAATCGCTCTTTACAATAATAAAGAGGATGCACGTACTTCCATAATTTTTTTCTTTCCTCGATAATGATTAAGAAATAATTCGACATATAGTGGATTTTATAAATTCCTGAAGATTGTTTAAATTCTTTAGAAAGTACTGAAATTTTAATAAGTAACAACCTGTAAGATGCTGTAGAAATATGTATGTATTTATAAATATCCATACATTCTTAAAGTAGTTGTACTTGAATAATTTTAATAGTTACTTAAATTGATATATAGGGTGGGCTAGCTAAGCTATCTCGCATAGGTTTGGCCGCTCGACTTAGTATTGTCATGAGTGTGCAATATTGATCACAGAAATTTCAGAAATAGAAAAGAACAGTATTATAATTTGTAATTGTCACTTGTCAATTTAACTTTTGAAGTATACAAATACTAATGTGCGAATATTCACTGGGTTTATGGCCTTCGTAATGGTAATGCAAGAGCTGCCAACTATAAATATCGTCGGCGTTTCCCAGATCATCATCCACTACAGAATAAACGGATGTTGATCGATACATACACAGACGAGTATGGGAAATTGGATCTTTAGCAACAAAGAGGTGACATTCTTTAAGAGATACAATGCAGCTTTAGACTTCCCAGAAACATTTTATTTACCGATGACTTTTATTCAAGACGGCATTAGTAATATCAAAAGTACTCATGTATGGCCTTCTAATTGTCCGCATGTAACAGTTTCCAACAGATGTGTTCTGTGAACGTGTAGTGTAGCATCACTGGAAACCAGCTTATTGGACCACATGCCTCTACTGATCGTCTTACAGGGTATGTGTACTGTGATTTGCTAGAAAATTACTTATCAATTCTTTTAGAACTGATGTTCCATTAACAAATCCAGCAACAATGTATTTCCAGCAAAACTGAGCACCACCACATTTTCACCGTATAGTGTCTGTTTATCTTCATCAGATGTATCCAAACCGCTGGATCGGCCGAGGGAGATCATACAGTTGGCCATCACAATCTCCAGACTTAACTCCACGAGGTTATTACCTTTGTGGACACATTGAAAAACTGGTCTACGCATAGAATTTCAATAATCGAGACGAATTAGAACAGATGATTTTCAATGCTACAGTAGAAGTTCGTCGAAATTCTACTAAACTACTAGAGAATGTGACAAACTTCATATCTCACCGTACAACACTTTCATCACGGTTGACAAACATGCACGTTTTGGCAGGTGCCTGTCATGACCGGGTGACGTACTTAACTTAACGAAAATATTATATAAATTCGTATCCGGGTGTTGTTTCGTTTAATAGGCTGTACGTCCCAGTACTATCATTCTCAGAAGTCGTCGGCCGGGCAATGCAGACAATACATTCCCATTGTTTACTGTTAATAATAACGTAGGAAAACCATTATATGTATTTCCTTCCCCGTCCGCCCCGGAGCCTAGGACCGTTTACCTAAACACCGGAAAGCGAACTGCGGTCAAAGTAAACGGCATTATGTTTAGTGTACACCAACACAAATTGGTTACAGAATCTTGATTTGTTCTGATTTTATGAAAATTAGATAAATATTGATAATGGGATGTTTGTTTGTTGTTATTTGTTTTGAGTGGGCGAGATGTAGCACGCGCTTTTCCAAATACTGAGGTGATGTTCACTGGGTAGTTCATAAGAAGATTATTTTATAATATTTTATAATACGATACTTACTTATGTTATTATTATAGCGAGTATCTGCAGCTATTGCCGCTTCTCGCATCCTAAGCGCCATCGGTTTTTGTCGTTCCAGTCTCCTTCTCGTAATCCTCTCTTTTCCATTTCACTTTCTATGTTATTTATTCATTTCTTCCGAGATCTCCCTCGTTTATTTCTTTGTGCTGGTACCCAGTTCCATATCTTTATTGGTATTCTTTCTGCATTCACTCGGCGTAGATGCCCGTACCATTTTAACCGTTTTTCATTTATTCTATCCATAATAGAATCTGCCATTTTCTCTCTGATATCTTCGTTTCTAACGTGATAGTACAAGGTTAGGCCACAACATCTTCTCCGGATGTCATTTTCGCTGAGAGTAGTTTATGATTCGTCTTCTTGTCTATAACCCATATCACCAACCCATAATATGTCATAACCGGTTCTATTATTGTTTTAAATATATTTGTTTTCTATTTTTTGGTTAGGTTTTTATTCCACAAGATTGGATGTAGTGTTTTTGTCATATTCTTTCCTCTGCCTATTTTCTTCATTATGTGCTTGTCGTCTTTTCCTCGCATTTTGTAACTGCCAGATATTCATACTGACTAACACTTTTTATTGTTCCGTTCTATATCTTGTCCTCTTCCTCCTGTGACCATATCCTGCGTATTTTCTGTATTCACCACTAAACCCTACTTATTGTATTCCTTTATCCGTTTATTTAGCATGTATGTCATATCTAGTTGATCTTCTCGATAACTATTTGATCATCTGCAAACAGAATCGTATATATCGGGCTTTCACCCAGCCATGATACCTTATTTTATTTAATTAGTGAAAAATAGCTGGTTTAAATTGACATATCAAATTAGCCTTCTTAACTATTTTTCATCAGAGGTCCTCTATAGTTTATCTTTGTAGTAGGGCTCTGATGATGATGATGATGATTTCTATGGGTCGGAGCAAGCTCCTGCACGTAGGCCACCAGGGCCCATTGTGCTCCCTACGGGTTACAAAGGACTTCATTCCCTGAACAGGTCCGTCGCTTCGGCGAAGGACAGAATCCTGTTCAAAGGCGTGTCTTGAATGTCTCTTGATTCAAGAAAGGGGGAGTCAAGGTGTTTGTGTCTTAAGGCCGCTAATGCCTTGCATTTGCAAAGGAAATTTCCTACACTGGTTGTTTAACACAATCCCTATATAGTGTTCAGGCGTCCGTGGCCTGTAAGGAGGCCTGTTATTATCCTGATTTGTCTTCTGCTTAGATTCAGAATATAGTCTACCGATTTAGTCGTAGCGTTCTTGATGAAGGCTCTAGCCTGTCTGGGTGTGAGTCTGGAGGTCCAAGAGTGCTGAAATTGCGCGTTTGCGTGATTCCAGATCTCGTGCCTCACGTGTTTGGGGGCTATTCCAAAAGCTGGTTCTGGACCCACTAAAGGTTCAGAGGCCCCAGCCACAGCTAGGGCATCAGCTTCCTCATTGCCACTTATTCCACTATGACCCGGAACCCATAGGATTTTCACGTAATTCTCAGCTGAGAGTTTAACGAGTGTGGTTCGACATTCTTCAACAAGCCTAGACTCTATCTTGGGAGATATTAGGGACTTAATGGCCGCTTGACTGTCCGAGAAAATATAGATGTTTTTACCTCTATAGCTTCTATTGAGGTTTTCATTTGCACAGGCAGTAATCGCGATGATTTCTGCCTGGAAGACAGTAGGATATTTGCCTAGGGCAAATTTGGGTTTGGCCCTGGGTTTGTCCCCATATACACCGGCATCGGTACCTTTCCTATTCCGTGACCCGTCTGTATACCAAACTAGGCCGCCGGGTTTAAGAAAGGGCCGATCGTCCGTGAACCATTCTTCCCGGAGAGGGATGGGGACCTTATAGGGTATGCTAAAGGGGAAGTAGGAGGTTATGCCATCACTTCCCATTGAAGAAACGGGAGTGGTCGCCTTCAATTTGGAGGCAACTCTGGCCTGAGTTTTGCTGAGTCGGTTTCCATTGCCCCGTACACATCAGCCTATGCGTTGCCGCTCGAGCCTTGGCCTCAATCACAAGGTGAAGGGGCGTGAGTCCCAGCAGCACTTCCATGGCCGCTGTCGGGGTTGTTCGCATTGCGCCCGTAATGCCCAGACAAGCTAATCTTTGCACACTGGCGAGTGTCGTCATTGTAGTGGTCAGTTCTGATCGTGGTCGCCAGACAAGGGCGGTGTATGTTAACAGCGAGGTAGGGCTCTGACAATTGTTATTACTAGAGCTAGGATAGTTAGGCAAAATAAAGTCTCGAAAAAGACAGGCAAAAAGTCAAAAAAAAGCACTGAAAAGGCAAAAATAAAGTAAAAAAGGGAAATACAAAAAAAGGCAGAATTACCAAAAAAGACAGAAAAAGTAAAAAATTACAAAAGCTGAAGAATACTTGAGTAAATTAAAAGAAACGGCGTTTAACTGACAGGAAAAAAGCAGCAGCAAAATATCTATTCAAGTTAAAATAAAAACAACTGCTCGCATTTTTAAAATTCAAAATCACTTGAAATACAGTCGATGCACTTCACAAATCACATTGTTAACACGTTAGAAAATTGTGACAAATTGGCTGATTCAGTAGAAAACTTTCTCCTGATAATACTATAATCCTTCTGAGAAATTTTCAGCCGGTAACAATAAAGGATAAAACCCACTAAACCTCCACCTTAAGGCTGATCTAACCCAAGCGCAGATTTCAAATCTGCCCCTTTGTTTTGGCTATAACGCAACCAACAATACAGCTTGTCTTAATTCTATATTGCAGGGGTTGAACTGTCTACCTGTTTTCGTACCCTTATTTTACGACTTCAAAGAACGATAAATCAACGTGGGCAATAAACAAATAGTAAACGTGCCTTGTGGTAGATATAATAATGTTTTTTCACTACTAGTAATATGGCGTAGCATTTTGACACATATTAGAATGCCGTGAAATTCAATTTCTCTACCTTGGCGCAGTGACAGGTAAATAATTTTTCATTATTAACCACTGGTGTATAATGAACAAATTTATATTTTTTGAGTATCCTGTAACAATTTCAAAGAGAATTTTGTTATAGCACGATCAAGTATTATGGGGAAATTCTATTTAATGGTATTTTATGCATTGAAATCGTTGTTTAAAACAATTAATTTAATTTTAAAATCTTTGATATATTTGAATATACGTTTTTCGCGTCGTAACAAATGAGAAGTGTGTCAATATAAATTTCGCCGATGGCAGAACAACGCAACGTTAAAAAGAGAAAATTGTTAATAATTTCAGTATTTTAGATGAAACGAGCGCTTAAACACCAATTTTTGAATGCTATGTATGCTTTCATATAAAGATCTTTCGATTTTTCAGGCAGTAGCTTATCTGTTACCTGATCTGCAATTTCCCGCATTTCGGGCGGTGTACAGTTTATAGCTTCGTTCGTCATTTTAACAAAGCAGCCACAAAAAAACTTATTAAAAGACTCAAAAAAAGTATAATAAACTTTAATGTCAAACTTTAGTAACCATTTTCAAACAACTGTCATACCAACAAAACAAAAAACTGCCATTTGTTTTATAATTTGAAATAAATACAGGTTTAAGTTAAAATAGTCATTAAATTGACAATTATAAGAGTTTATGTTACTAGTAGTGAAAAAAAAAGTATATACACCTCGGTAGAAAAGTCTTATAGCCCTCGGGCCTTACATCCCTCGGCGCTACGCGCCTCGGGATCTAAACTTAGCCCTCGGGCTATAATAGTAGACTTTTCGACCTTGGTGTATAATATATTATTTCAGTATTGAAAATACTTAACCACAATAATGCAAAAATTACCAAGGAATTTAATTTAGAAATGCCATTAAAAAGAATTATTATTAATCATATTCAATGTTTATTTTGAATTTTGAGGTGTTGGTAAAATTTTATATAGCACCCGTGACTCGTTAGAATTTATCCACTTAATATGATTATGTAATATATTCACCCCTCGAAGAAAGTACCTTTTCCTCCAGGCCTTGGGAGGAGCAGATGCACTTTCTTGCCTAGGTGAACAAATAGCTATTACATAATTTTTTATTAGTATGTACTTTATATTTTTAAAAATCTGACGTAGTGGCAGCTATGATCGGAGCTAAAACTAAAAAAATCTGATTCATGGGAGTGCGCAATAAGTACTGCAGAATATGTGACAATGAGAAAGACAAAACTGATCCAAACCCTCACATCTGTTATAAAAACCATAATGGGACTTCTACGTCAATGGAAGCCGACGTTATAGTAGAAGGATTCAAAAAGTCGATCTCATTGCACAATTTAATTTATGGAAAGAATTGCTGATGGTGACAGCAACGTGTACAAAAAAGTATTGTTAGCTGCACCATATGGACCTCAATTCCACGTAGAAAAAATCGAATGCAAAAATCATGTATTGAGAAATTACATGACTAAACTGACCGATTAAAAAAATAATACCGCATACGACATTGAACAAAGAAAGGTTTTGGGGTTAAAACTGGAGAAACTGAGAATAGGTATTAGTTCAGCCATAGTTTTCTGGACTAAAATTTGATGGTATGGCATTCCCAGAGAGAGTAATGCAATTAAAAAGGGATATAGAAACGGACCATTACATGTGTTTGGAGATCATACGGAATGCATTCGTAACCAAAGCTCTTTGGCACCGAAGAAAAAAGAATTTTGAAACGAGTGGTAGGAGAAGCAAATGCGGTAGAAAAGCTAAAACAAAATAATTTTTACAATGAGATTGTTTCGCGCAACAGGAGAGTGGCAGATCATGCGTGGAGCTTGTTGCATAACGTCAACAACAATTTGGCGGAATGTTACAACTCTATTGTAGGAAAATTTGTTGGTGGAAAAAGGGTAAACTTTTCGTTGAAAGGTGGGTACACAGCAAGGTGTAAAGGTGCTGCTTTGTCTTTTAACAGCAATAGTGATACCTACGAATTTCAAAAGAAAATGTTGAGAAATGGACCAGGCTTCTACACACAAAAGCATTGCAGACAAATAGCAAATTAAAAAAAAGCAACGCTTGCGAAAATACAAATGCTCGCAAAAATCATTGTTGTTTGTTGCATTATTTACATCAATCTCTAGGTTATAGCTTTATATTTTTTGTTTTTTTATTTCTAAGACCATTTGTACTAATATATTAATTTTGAATATATAATTGTATTTTTTGTAAAATGAAAAATAAACATTTTTTTCTCTCTACTAAACTAAATTCGAAAACATAAATTTGTTAACATTTCAAAGCCAACTAAAACAGACTTTTAAAAAGTACTGCACGAACGAAAATAGTGATACCAAAAAATTTGATAGAAAAAGAATAACCTAAATAGTTTTAATAACAGAAATAGGTACATATGTATTTCAAATCAAGCAAAACTTTCTATTTTTTCGTCATTTTTTCGTAAAATCAAAAATAAATTTTTGTTCCTCTTGTAAACTGTATTCGGAGACATACGGTATATACATGTTTTTAAAATACATAACAATTGCATAGATATTGCCATGAATCTAGTAAGACTAATTATAATTTTCTTTTATTTGTTAGTTTGCAACTTTTTGAATTCAAAAACACATTTGGTTTGTCAATACATAAAATGTTCCATTATGGCCGGGTAATAAAACGATTATCTACCCATCACCGTAATAAAGTTGGCTTGCACCGAAGTTTCTACCTGAACAATCTACAGCGCCTCTCGCGGCCAAGTTGGAGAACTAAATGTGCAAAATATACAAAAATGACATGTGATTATTTAAACAATACACCTTTTTTTTTAAACTGGTTATTACTGATTTATATCAAGTACAGCATGTTACACATGTCTGCTTATTTTCTTTTCTAAAAGTATCGTAGACATGAAGATACATCGTCCTCTACGTTCTTGCTTTTATTTAAATAAATAATTTTTTCTTCGTCTTGTTTTAGATTCAGCGGGCTAGGGAATAGTATTATTAATGTTAATCCAAAAAATCAAAAGGCTATCTTTAGACCTAGATACCAAAGAATGCAAAAACAATAAAAATAAAACGATTGCGGTCTACTTTTTACGTGATACATTTTTTTTAAATAATGAAACATATTCAGCGGGGTAGATATTAAAAATACGCGTAATTTGATGTATGATACATATAATAAAAAAAATGAATTACACCCAAAAAATGAAAAAATAACCAATTTTGGCCGGGAGGATCAGCCTTAAGTCACCTTTCGTTCTCCCCAAATATTATCACTGAAATGTGTATTGCTTCCTCTGCATCGGCGACAAATTACCTGGATTATTGCCCTTGGAGTTGCATGTGTCTTAGTGATTTCTGAGAACTGTACGGCAGGCTGTTTAAGCCGCTTATAAACAAAAGGTTGGGACCAGAATCTTACGGTGTTCATGCGTGTTGTGGCGAGTGAAATCTAGGATTATAAGGTTGATCATTGTTCCTGTAATTAAATCAGTTTTACCGTTTACGTTTTTACCGTTTTAAAATCGACCAAAAGGCGGGTTAAATATGTATGTATATATTATTATTATTATTATCATTACTATCCCGCAACATCCCAATATTGTGCAAGGGCCTCCCCCATAAGTATATATATTGTCATGGATTCTGACTCGCTAGCTCGTTTGATGTCAATATTTTAAAGGATACTCGTGCATTTTGTCTTGTCTTGGAATTCGGTTCTTTTTGATTAATAACCTAGGGCAGACCTTAACACAGTTAACTTCTTGTTTGGTTGAAAACTCTGCCAAACTCGTATTTGGTGTAAACCTAGGACAAAAAAGAATGTTTGTTAAATTTTCTTATTTAGAAGATTATATGTAAAGATATACGTATAGAAAGATGATATAAATTGCCTAGAACTCTATTAGAAGCTTAACTCTGATATTTTATGGACCACATAAGAGTATGCAGCATTATCGGAGCAATGTATGAAAAATTGTATTGGACGTTTGTGTTGAACTAGGGGTGTTTTAGAGGTTAATTTTGGACGTGTATAAAGTATTTATTAAATCGAAACTAGTTTGAAAAGTGGCGCCGAAAAATTATGAACATTTAAAATTATTTATTTTTACCTCTCAAAATTTATAATTTAGTTCCATGTGTCCTCTGGTATTTTTTACGTATATTTTGTCTGTTGTTAGGGAGTCTTGTTGAAAAAACAATGTTAGGAGGTCTTGTTTGTAATTACGTGTGAATACACGCATTTTGTATTGTTCCTGAAATTTACAATTTAATTTACTTCGTTGATCATAATTAATACATCTGTTAAAGCTAAAAACGTGTTTATTTAAATAAACTGTGATATAATTAAACTTACCAACGTAAATATAGAGAAAGTCTAATGCAAGTGGAAGTTTTTGGGATTGGCAGTTGAATATCGATGTTTTGGACGCTACTGTACATGCTCCATGAATGTGTTTCAAGGTCAGCACAGGAACTACGAAAATATTCACATGAGGATGAAAAGATAGCTACTAAAAGGTAAATCATACATTGCTTACCTATACAGGATATACCAGAGCATCAGACCACAGAAGAAGACACCACCAGATTATATTTAACCTGTTTTAATTTGTATAAGAGTTCTAAAATACACTTTTAGGATTTTACGCAGAGCGGCTGACGAGTTAAGTCTACTTGAGTTTCACTGCGTAGTAAGGTACTTTTTATATGTCCATTTGCTCGTAGAATTCCAGAACGTTAAGAACCGACTATCTGTGACGTAGTTATCATGTTCGAGAGCTATACCGTGGTATATTTTGATTAATTCTTATTGGAGGCGAGTTCTCAATTTGTCACCTGGCGCCCAAATTTAATTTGAAAGTATCAAAAGTTATAATTAAATAATTAATATGATTGCTAGTTGCAAGGGAAAACATAAAAATTAATTTATGTTTGGTTGTTTATTATTTTCTCCTTAATTACCCGATTATATTATAACAATATATATAAGTACATATATGTTGTAGGTTTTGAGATAACTTTCTGCTGATGCTACTTCTAATACGACTGTTGCCATACATAATCGATATCAGGACCGACTTTTCTGCTTATAATTGTATCAATCATTTCGTATTTTGTTTAATTTATTCATAACTATTGATAAAATTCATGACTTGATATTTTCCTTATATTATGTATTTTGTAAGAGTATTCAGGTAACGAGGAAGCACAATAAGGTAGGTTCGATTCTCTGTAAGCTGTCGGTCCTTGATCCTTTCACGAGGATTTTTGTTTTGCTGTGACTTGAAAGGGTGGCGTCTACTTATTTTGACTTACTCTGTACCCCATAACAATCAAGGCTTTCTTTTCGTAAGCGTCTTCCGTGAACCTACCTCCACCCTGAGCCAGCTGAAGAGTTTTTCCATCGGTTTTGTTGTGGTCTGATGAAAGCGATCATTTGGACCGCAATAAAGTTCGTGCATTATTGCGACACCAAGAATCTGAAAAAATTGATAATACCAATAACTGCTTCATCTAATACACTTTCTATGACTTATGTAATGCAGTATCGCCATATCTTCTTCACACGAAAAAGACAGATCTTCTGAAACTTAAATATTAGGAAACTTCGGTTAGCATTGATAATACAGCTTATTTCTAATTGTCGGTGCCACCGTGGCCGTTTAAACTTTAGAATATTGGAATTTAAAAGCGTTTGGGGAACAAATCATCATATTTTCATAAATGTTAGGGTGGACCTTACTGGGGGCGAATGAAAACTACTGAAATTTGAAATTTAAATACACCGGATGCGATCAGAACTCACTGGCGGTGACAGGCAGATGCCATGCAACAGATAATATAACACAGACTTATTGATCTGGCAGTAAATATTGGACAGTTGTAGTTACCGAGGGTCTTTCAGTCCCCTGCCGCTGGATTGGGACTCGAACAGGATACGGATGCCGATCTGCCAGCTAGCTGCTGTGACCGTAGTCATTCATAATGGTAGAGTAATCACGACCATTATGCATATCTTCTGGTGCATCAATCCTCCAGAGGAATCCAGGCTATGGACCAAGTCTATAGCTAGTCTCAGCAATCGCGGGGGGGGTTGCCCCTTCATCACCACATGCGAAGGGGAGAGTATAATTAGTGTCCACACCCCCTCGTAAAAGTCAGTCGATGCTATCCTGACATTAATGTTGCATTCATAATAATATAATAATAATAGTTCAACCTAGGCACATTTACGGTGTAACCTCTGCCGACTGACTACCTCCCGAATGATTGCTAGGCGAATAATGATTAATCATGCCACACACATTATCTACCCATATAGCTACTTATATTTACTACGCTACTGTTTCCAACAACTACTTACATGGACACATCAATCTTGTATAATAACCATAATAGGACCCTAAGTTTGTAAACCACATATAATGCCGAGTAGATAATACATAACCATTTGGGTGAACACATATGACACTTCACGGGATATAAATCATATGTAATACCAAGTAGATAATACATTATTATTCGAATAAACACATGTAACACTTCATGCGATATAAACCATAAACCAGCCAGGGACGTCACTGCCGTTGCAGACGATCTTTATAACAATAAATTATAAATAAATAAATAAATTCGCACCTTGCCTCAGCTTAGAGGATATTACCATAGTAATTATTTAGTAGGTTCGCAAACGCTACTAATTAATTATTACGCCTAAGACAGGCAAGCTTACGCGTAGCTACAACAACCTCATGTCGACTGCCTTCACGTAGACTGCCTCCGCTGATCCTCCTCAACACTCCGCCACAAGGCCCTTCCTTCAAACTTTCATCATTCTTCCAAGCTGTTATAGAGCAGTGATAAGTTACGTATATTTTACCAAATATTTAGCTGTTGAGCGCACATTTAAATAATATTCACAGCAGGCAAAAACCGTTGCCTAACATTAAGAATCTTTATATGTATTATATATATTTTAAAAATTACCAGGCGCCATATTGATAATTACTAGTTACTATACTACAAAGAGAAATAAGTTAATGGGTATTTTATAACATTTTATCTTTTGTCTTGATTGCCACAAATTTAAAATGTAAATAAAGTTTACTATGTAGATTATTTACAAAACTTTAATGTAACTCTACATCAAATATAAACAAGGTGTAGTAAAATATCATATCATGTAACTATTAAACTATTCCAATAAATATGATCAAAAATGTAATTACAAATTATGTAAATGGTTAGTAATATGTTGATATCCGCCGATTACTATGAATAGTTGTTGTGTTACCGGAGATTTATTTAATCCGGAAGGCATTGTTCTTGCACACGACATTTTGAATGTATGTAATGTTAAATTTTACGTCGATGCGACTATCATATTGCAATAAAAAGTTAAGATAAAATGTTTTCATTGTTGGTTTGCATATCACAATTCTTTGTTACTATAATATTTTATGAAATCATAAAAGTGTAATTTTACAGCTAATAATACTCTTCAAATTTAATGCTCAGTCTTCTTAGTCATTTCTGTATATAGCTTTCACTACTGTAAAGAACGACAACGCAGCTTTGGTAACCTGCGAGGAAAAATTTTTTAAACTTCGGTTTCTGTAGTACATGGTACTTACTCTCGCGAAACTATCTAGATCTAAGTTAAACATTCCACCAGCTGTTAGTTTCTCCGGCTTGTTTGCTCTTCTAATTGCCATAACGTAAGCTTTTCTTAATGTGGGTTGTGTTTTAATCCACCACTCGGTGTTATAAATGGCGGTTGATATATTTGCGCTCTAGAAATGTCTTATGGAGATAAAGATAAAAAATGTCTTTTAAAAGTTTACCTTAGTTGTCATGTAACTTCCTGCCATGCAATAAAAGAATAGTTGCATCACATATACAATTACGTATAGTCCAAATTTGAAACAACTTTGTAAAGTTGAAGAAGAACTGAAAATACCTATTTTTGTTATTTTGTTATGGAGCTAGAATTGATAATGCATTACCCCGTACTAACAATTATACACAACAAGCCAACGCACATGCAGACCATGTTTCAAACGAAAATATTTAATAACACTTTTGAATAAATTTCTTTGAGGCTCTTTATGATCCTGTAAGATATTCTGGATATATGTTTCTGTTTGTGAAAAAAACAAAAACTTACGTCAAAATTAAGTTATGATGATCTATGGTTTTGTTCAATGCAGCCAAGGTTTTGTCATCGTCTCCCCTACTTACATGGTTTATTGGTAGCTTCTCGAACGATTGTGTTAAAAGTTTCAATTCACAACTAGTGTTAACGACCAGCGAGATAAATAAAAAGTCAGAACCAATAAAGCAAATGGTTGCAACGGTCATAGCAAAAATTTGAAAAGCAAACATAAACTCATAATTCGGAGATTGATCTAAGTTAACGAGAAAGTATGAACGGAAGGGCAGTTTTTTAACCGACGAAAGAACGGCTTGAGCAATGAACAGTAATCCTGTAGTTACTACAGAAATTAACAAAAGTTTTAGAGATTTTCTAACAGACGCATAAATGGCTTCGATTTCATTTTGTAGATCTGCGCCATATCTGTTGATGAGCCAGAACTGCTGCATATTAAGCAGCACTCCTATTAAATGTTTGCGGTGTAGTAGTATTGTAAGAACTTTTATTATAATCTGAAAATGTTTGCAGATAAAGCTTTGCTGTAGTTACGTGTTTTGATTTATTTAGCAACGGCATCAAAGGCATAGATGGCATAAATGAGTTTATTAATTGCAATAAACTCATTTAGGTTATTTCCCCCTTAAAGCCAGGAAGATGTTAAAATAATACCTGATAAAATGCTATACTGGCGGATAGACCTTCTATGGTATTGAGGCCGTTCCAGTTAAAACAGCTATCGAGTAATGTATCAATACAAATAATTAGCAGCACCATTATCGATAAAACAATCCTCACGTAGCCAAAAATATCTTGTTTGTAAACATTAATGCCACAAATATTTAACATCTGTAAGGACTCTTTTATCAAAGCCCGCGAAGCCATTGCTTTTGTGTTTACACAGGTGGTATTCTCAGTATGACAATATGTAAATTTACTACTAACCTAATGGAAACCGTTTTAGAAGATAGGCCAATTAAGAAAATTACCGAAAATTGTTCTTGTAAGAATTTCTCTGTTTCTTTTATACTATCAAGTATTTATTCTGTTCCTGATTACGTTGTATTCAATTATAACCTGCCTATTTAGATTTTCCATCAAGGTTGGCAGCCTAATACAAGGCCAGTGGACTAGCTTATTTTAGAAGGGCAAGAAGCAATAGTATCAGCGAATTCAGGCTAACTAATATGTTGCATACAGCCAAGGAAGGGCTAAAAGTACATATAAGCGAAAATGGAATAAATGGACGATGGCGGTTTCCTAGAGTAGAAGCAGCTCTCCAATAAGTAAATACATATAATTTATGCCCGGATAAGAGACTTTAGAGGATCGGAAGTATCCATATTGGCATGTTAGTTTCACATTTTATTAAATAGACAAATTAGATATACAGAAAATTTAAATACAATATTGTATTTTATGAACAACTTTCACCAATCTTGGTAACAGCAGTAGTAGCTAATAAATAAACAAACTATAAAGAAGTTATTCACTATACGGATCCGATAAAAAAGACGCTTGAAACGTAGATGCTGTGAAAAAACGTTGCTCGATTGAATTAGAAATGAAATAATAAAAGAAGAGATGGAAGCAAATATAACAATATGTGAGACAATAAAACAGAGGAAATTGCTATGGTATGGACACCTGCGAAGGATGGAAGAAAATAAATTACTTCTAAAATACTGGAAATGGGGACTAAACAGAAAAAAAAGGAGGGAGATTTAAAATAAAATGGGACGATCAAATTGAATCAGCACAGCTGAAAATAGCGTCCACAATAAGAAGGAATGGTGGGTAGGATGCGGCAGACGGCAGAGAGATGCTGTATCTAAAACCGCCTACATATATAAAATTATGTTTCTTGTATTACGTTAGATATCTAACTTGTCTGGAGTATTACAAAATTCACAAAACCGATCTTCGGGTTGTTGTTTAATAATTGGAGTTTCGGGGACATGCATGCATATTCTTCCTAGGTACGAAATAGCAGCAATAAATCACCAACATTTAATGTTAATGCGTTTTAAAGCTCCTAAACGGTACCTACTAGTACATTATAGGCCAAGGGGCAGAAATGCTAGATTTTTCCTAAGGTGCGCTTCGCCCTCGAGCTACAAAGCACCGCGGGAAAAATAGCATTCGGTCCCGAGGTGTATATACTATTTTTTACGCCGATGAAAACAGGAAAATTAAGGAGGAATAAAAATTTCGTCAAAGCGATCTGTAATAATTAGTAGTTTGTGGAATTCGTATCTTGACAACCATGGTGACAGAAAGAAATTTCTTATAAACAAACTGACATTTGTGAATACAGTTTTGAAAATTGTTAACGGTGATGGAACAAGAAATCGAGGGAGAACCTCGAGAAATTGTTGATACTGCTTTTGCAGAGATTCTTAACTTGCTACCAGCGAAATCTAGAAATCTGTATGATGCGGCTTATAATCGCTTCAGAGCTTGCATTCATACTACTACTACTTTTCTTATTGTTAAACAATAATACAAACTCCCTAGGGAGAAAATATGTCACATTATCTCCCTAGGGAATAATACTTCACTTCTGCGCTTCTTTTGTTTTAGGAGAAACTAACTTCTCCTCCCATCGGCGTAAAAAACAATTTTAACAGCTAGATATGCTTATGATACCTACTTGCATAATATTTGCTGAAGATTACAAAAACCCTATTAAAATAAGGTTTTGGCTTGAAAATTGTCTAAAGGCTACCAGACATAACACATTATATACATTTTTCCAAATTTATAATAACTGAAACACCACTTTAACGCTTCCCATGGTTTAACTAAGGTGACGTCCCGCTTTTGGCGGGAAACTTCCGATTTTAGGTGGTTTGCCCCGCTCTCCCTTTATCCTAGATATGTCCCGATTTTACTAAAATCCCGAACTATGGCGACTATACTAGTCTACAATAGTGGCCAACTCCATGCGTATAACTGCAGTGGAGAAGGTTATATCGGGAAATACAATGGCGGCCAATCTTTTTGGGTGATAGACCAAACTTAAAAAGTATGTCTGCCAGATGAAAATGTTATGAACTGTGCACACATTACATATGACGGAGAACCGCCATGCGTGCCTTTTATACAGGGTGTCCCAAAACTCCTGGGACATAGAGCTACCACGTATTCTAGAGGTCAAAAGAAGTCGATTGAACCCAACTTTGCCATATACCAAAATGTACCGTTTGCCTGTGAGAGGAGTTCAAAGTTTACTTAAAAAATCACATTTTTGTATGCTGTTCAGAAACGTGTGAACCAATTTTAATGAAATTTGGTACCTGGGCAGTTCAAAGGAAGCCACTACTTTCGGTAACGAAAGAAACCCAAAGAAAATTGGAGAAGGGTTAAATCCACCCCCACCCCCTGATAAATTTGTTCAGAATTTTTTTAAGGATGATGATACGATTGTATGTTTTTTATAAGGTGAAGACTGAAGAATGTACTTAATACTAATAAACAGCAGCATTATTATCAACAAGACAGTTTTCAGAGATTACTATCTATCATGGAAAAAATACACGGAATTTTAAGTCGGCTATGACATTTTAAAGCATCATTAGATTTTATATTTACGTGTTAGCCAAGTATATCTTCAGAGGGTAAAAGTAAAATTGGATGCAGGCATTTAAAACCTTTAATAAATAAGGAAAGTATATGGGAAGTCGTAAAAATGATAATATTGTATTTGTATTCAACAAACAATTTTCAAACAATTTGGTAACAACAACTAATAAATCAACAAGCCATAAAATCCTTCTTCTTATATTACGTTAGATATGTAAGTTGTGTGTAGTATTACAAAACTTACGAAAACGTTCTTCGGGTTGTCGAAATGTAATTCGAATTTTAAGGACATTTGCGTTTATTGTAGGTACAGAGTAAAAGCATTAAAAATCACCAACATATAATTATTTGAAGTCAGAATTAAGTAGCGCACTTTAATCAGTTAATTTTGATTTTTAAATAATAAGTTAGGTAGTTAAATATAAGTAAAATATTTATTGGTTACTCCAAGAATGCTTTTAACTGAAGATATGTAAATTGTGTTGGGTGATTATTTGTAATAACAAAAACGTGCTCAACGCAACATTTATATTACCAAAAATAAAATTACAAACAAATTTATTTCTAGTTATTTATAAATCAAGCAGTTAACAGTTAAGTACTACTTATAGAAAGTACTGTATGACTATGTGATTATAATAGGTACTGAATAAAATATAAGCACTAATATATTGTACTACTACATACCGTATCGAACATCTTCTTACGTATCACCGAACATCGCTTTTACCACCGTGAAAAACGACAAAGAAGCTTTCATAATCTAAAAATAAAAGAGGTTGTTTATTTTCGCATTATAAATTACAATATGTCCATATACAATTGTATCTACAAAAATAGCATTCATAATAATCATTTTCTTTGCTGTTTGTGTAATACTGAGAACCAAGTTTTTAATTGTCAGTTAGCCACTTCTCATTCAATACTCTAGAGAATGTAGTAAACTGACAATGTAACTTGTAAACAAAACGATTACCATTTCTAAGTATTTTCAGGATAAGTAAAGCGGCAAAAGCAAATCAGTATTACAATGGAAAGCTTCTTGCGCTCTTGAAAATATTTGAAGATATTCAGTACTCACCTTCGTGAAACTATCCAAATCCAAGTCGAACATTCCACCAGCGGTTAACTTTTCTGCTTTATTGGCTCTTCTAATAACCATAACGGCAGCTGCCCTTAGTTTGGGTTGGGTTTTGGCCCACCAATTTATGTTATAAATAGCGGTTGAAATGTTTTCAGCCTGCGGTTTTGAAATTTCAGTATATGGAATTATAAAGACTGGCAACTGTTTACCTCGGTTGTTAAGTAACTTCCTGCACTGCAGTAGAAGAACAACTGGCCAGCGTAAGTAATTTCAAATAATCCGTATTTAACAAGAATTTGTAAGCTTGGGGGAAAACTAAAAATGTATGATGAATGAAAATGATTCATTTTGCTTATACTAAAACATTACCCATTAGCGATAATGCATAACAAACCACTACATATTAAGACCATATTGAAGAAAAAAACGTTTAATAACAGTATCGCATACATTTCCTTAATATCTTTATTTGTGCTGAAAAAAAATGTTATGAAACAATTTTGTTATCATGTAGCGAAACACTCACTCCAGTGTTAAATTATGATGCTCTATGATTTTGAATAACTCAGCCAAGCTTTCATCCGAATCATCAGGGTCATCCTTTATTGCTATATTTTCGATCCCTTTCCTTATAAGTTTTAATTCACAAGTAATGTTAATTACCAATAAAATAAATAACAAGTCGAAACCTATTACAAAAGTAACTCCACTGGCAGCAACAAACATTTGAAGAACAAATATCAATTCGTAGTTAGGGGATTTGTATAAATCAACGACAAGGAACGAAGGAACAGCCAATCTTCTAACAGAACCAGCCAACGCTTGGATAAAGTACAATATGGCTGTTCCGTAGAAGAAAACGGCAAACCACTTCAGATACTTCCTGACTACTTTGTGAAGGAGTTCCACATCCATTTGTGTTTCTAAACCATATTTGTTAAACGACCAAAATTGATCCATATTGCGCAATATCTTAACCAATTTCTTACGTTGTTGTATAATGGTAAAGATTTTTATCAGCATCTGAAAGTATATTTTATAGTAATTGTTCTTTATATATTTTGCAATCGTACGATGAAATAATATGATTAATGTTGGTTGCTAAGTTACGTTTACCCAGGATATCACTTCGATCATGTTGAAATGTAATAGCGATTGAGATACACATTGATACTATGTTATGTTCATTTAAATTTTTTCACTCTGGATTAATGTCGTACTTTAATTGCCGCTTCATAGGAATTAAAAACTTTATTGCAATTGCCGTTTGTATGTTGATAACAGTTTTGGTTATATTGTTGTTTTTTTTAAGACTGATTTATGACGAGGCCAATTTCGAGGTTTCCCTTTGTAGGCTAGATTTGCCGGTCAAAAACAATGCTTGGGATTCAGTGTTGACCCTCGGAAGTCACACGTGTTGTTTTCGTTCTAGAATCATTTCACCATATTTCGAAATATGTTGCAATATTTTGGGGGAAATGTAGGTTTGCGTCGCGTTAGTTCCGCAGTCAATTTTACATCTTCGATGACTCCGGTTGCCCGTAGGGGGGCCGAAATGAAAGTCGGTAGGCATTAATCTTTGGGCCCAGACGTTTTAGAAAAAATCGGGTTTATTCGCGGCTCCTGCTATATTGAGTTATATCGTATCGTAGATTGTTGTAGGCAATTATTGTCTCGACAAAGTCAGATTTGAATAAAAATTAGCAGTGTAAAGCCCTGGTGTTACGGACAATTAAGTGCACTTGTTCCTTCGACCTCAGATCGGATATAAGCGTATTACCCCGTGAAGATGTGATTGTTAGAGTTGTGCTTTGTGTTGCAATCATCTGAAATTCCCGTCGCTTTCAACGTCAACCGATCCCGTTGGAAATAATCTAATTCCCAGGAGCGTACCTACCAATGCTTCGTCCTAAAGTTTCCTGAAGAGGTCGTCTGCCTTTTCCCGGACCTGAAGGTACCCCCAGACTGTACCTGCATCTGGAAAATACTTCGACATTGTGCCTGTCTCCGTCCCGCTACTCCATAGTCAAGGTAAAGCACTAGTTTTTTTTGTGTTCTGAAAAAAGAACCCTTTTCCGCGTCAGCTTGCAAAATTTTAAGTGATTGAACCTTTTTTTATGTAACAAGAAGCGACCTTCAGTCGCCGACTGTCCTTTTTTTTTGTGCACTGCAAAGTGTAAAGAGTAATTTTTGTTTATATATCCTGTGTTATTCCTGTAAGCTCCGGCGCCACTGGCCACGTAGTTGTTTGGAAAAGGTAAATGACGTACGCCAGCGGCGGCTAGTTTTTTTTTTGTTTTGAAACTTCAAATCAATCGCTTGTATTAAAGAACTATAAAAACGCCTTAGTCGCTATTTCTGTAGCGTCAGTTCCAATCATTTAATTATATGTGCTTTAAAATTTCCTGCCTCTTTTATTATTGTGCATTCTGTATTTGTGTATGCATGAATTTTGTAAGCTTTATAATCAGGAAGGAGGCACAATTAAGGTGAGACCGATTCCCGTAAGCTGTCGGCTTCTCGGCCTTCCACGAGGATCTACAATCAGCTGTAATTGGAAGGTCGCGCCTACTAATTTTCACCAACTCTGTACACAAGTAGGAAGGTTTCCTCCCGTAAGCGATTTCCGTGAACCACCCCTACTTTTGTGAGCTAAGCTGAAGGCCCTTTTCCACCCATCCGGTTACGGGTCGACGGAAAAGCTCGTTTGATTCAGATTCATCTTCAAACTCACTTTCTCTGATTCTGTTTTCAGTTCTCTCAGCATTTCCTGTAGTTCTTCCATGTTGTTGCTTATAATCACGATGTCATCGGCATATCTAAGGTGACTCAAGTAGCGACCGTCAATCTTCACTCCGCGTTCTTCCCAGTTTAATTTCTTGAACACATTTTCTAACTCGAGGGTGAATAGTTTTGGGGAGATCGTCTCTCTCTGCCTGAATCCTCGCTCGACTTTTATCTTCCGTGTTGTTATATCTCCTGCTATGTTTATTTGTGCGGTTGCTTATTGTATATTTGTTTCAGGAGTTCTTTATACCCCGACTCTATCCTTGCGTTATTCAGTTCTTGGTAGATTGCCCATAGTTCTATACAATCGAACGCTTTATTGTAGTTCACAAAGGCTAGCTGAAGGGGTACTTTGTATTCATTACATTTTTCTATGAGTATACGTAATGTTTGTAGATGCTCTATAGTGTTGTAACCTTTGCTGAACCCCGCCTGTTCGCCTGATTGATAGTCGTCTAATTTGTTTGATAGTCTGTTAGTGATTATTTTTGTCATGAGTTTATAAGATGTGGTAAGAGATTTATTGGGCGCTAGTTATTTAGGTTACATTTATTTCCCTTCTTATATTTTAATATAACTCTCGCATTTCTTCATGAATCTGGGATGGCTCTATTCTGTAGGCATTTGTTCATGAGGATTTGAATTGCTTCTAGAGTGGCCGATCCTTCTATTTCACCCTAAGCAGCTCGTATCTTTAATCATGTTTCTTTCTTTAGTTTGCAGTTCTTGGGTTGTGCTCTTGAGCATATTTTACTGGTTGCCGTTTATATGTTGTTCTTTATCCTTTTTTCATTGGTGTTCATATTCTTTAGTTGTTCTATTGGTTTTAATCTTTCCTCTAACTCTTTTTGGTATTTGACCTCATTGTTTTTAAGTCTTTGTATGGTCGGAACTTGTTTTTGTGTTATTAGTTTTTTCCTTTCTACTCTTGTGTTGATTGTTATTCTTATCCTAAGCAACCTTTGATCGCTCCCCAATCTAATACTGTTAACTACTGAGACATCAGTTACGATATGTTTGTTATTAGCTAGTACAAAGTCAATTTTATTCTTCGTTTTACCGTCGGGGCTTAGCCACGCCCATCGTCGCGTTTTTGGTTTTTTAAAGAATGTATTCATTGTATTCTTGCTAGAAATCAATCAATCTGTCTCCTCTTACGTTGGGATCGCCTAGTCCAAGGTTTCCTCTATTGGGTATGTTGTCGATGTTTTCACTGCCTATTTTGGCGTTAAAGTCTCTTATAATTACTTTAAAGTGGGCTTTTTCTGATTGGGCCCTTGTAATGTCTTCGTACATTCGTTCCACCTCTTCGTCTTCCGCTTTTTTGGTGGGATACACTTGGATCATCTGCACGCTGTATCTTTGGATATTTTCAGAGTTATATAAATAACTCTTTCTGAGATTTCCACCGTTTTTGTTACCAGATATTTTATTCTCTTGTTTATCAGAATTCCGACGCCTCCTATATGTCGAATTCTCTGTAGTGTTGGAAAAACATGTGTGCCGGCGGGAGAATTGAGCATCGTTCTCCTGGCAATCTTGTTTCACTCAGTCCTAATACGTCCCATCTTATCTTTGATACTTCTTCCTATAGTTCTTCAAGTTTTTCCTCGGATTTCATGGTTCTTATGTTGAAAGTTGCAATAGATAACTTCGTTGAGGGTGGGGGATTCGTTTTTGATAGATTGAGTTTTACCCTCTCCCAGATTCCATGAGGCCGACCCTATTAAGGGCGTAGGATTCGCCCATCTGGGGATTTGTTCCGTTCGTTTTAAAACTCTTTGGGGGGTATCTCGCCATACTCTACCACGCTGACCGTGCGGGTTGGTAGAGGGTGTGGATATAGGCATGGTTAAATGTGGAATGGGTAATATGGGCTGAAAATAAAGTAAAGTGCTCTAATGGCTAGTATTCCAAAAGTTTTCTCCATGAAATATTTTAGCTGCATTCGGTTTCACTCGAGTACACCGTTGACTGACTAAAAAAGCATAGAGTGCCGGTGGCGATGAAACTTGCGACGTACTGTTTTGAGTACAATGTAGATTATAGTAACAGGAGACTAAATTTTAGTATACCATCGTATCCTTGAACCAATAAAGTAGTCTATGATTTGAAGGTTAACCAACGACGAAAAACTAAAACATTAACACTTCGCTACAAGACTGTATTCTGGGATGCGCAGGATATACTGCTACACGATTTTTCACTTCCGAATGCCATTATCAAATGCGATACTTATTAATAAGATTCTAGAAAAAATATACCAAGCACCAACGAAAATGCAGTCGCTTGAAAGGACTCCAGTTCTTGCACGACAGGGACCATACACCCAGAACCAGATGAAGGTCTGGCTTCAGAAACGTTTCTTATTCTTTCTTTTATTTAATTCTTTTTTTTTCTGCTTTTTCTTCTAGAACGTCAATCATATTATATATATAGTAAGCAGTTTTGTGTTTCTTTCTTCGATCTCTCCTTTTTTCATCTCGTTGGTAACTTCTTTGTTCTCTTTCGCTCCTTTCTTTTGTTTTGGTGATCTTATAATTTTTTAGTTTTATTAAATATCTTGTAAGTTTTGGTATGGTTCGAACGTTCTTCTTGGTACTTGCTTCGTTCTGTGTCACTATTCAGCTCGATTTTTTTACACACTTGTTTGAACGTGTACCTTTGATACCCTTTGTTTTCTATTTTCTGCTTCGCTGGCTTAAACTACCTATTTATCACACGTTCTCCATTTATGTCTTCTTTTACCTTATTAACATCTTCCTAAATATTTGTTACCCACTTTCTAACTCATTATACTTTAAGCAGTATTGTTTGTCACAGAGCTGTGTTCACGGTGATCACGTCGACAGCATTCATAAATAGCGCAGGTTGTCTGTAATTCGTAGATGTATCTGATATCCCTCGCACAAATATAGAAAGGTTTGCAAAGTAACTCAAAAAGTTAGTTCTATGGTACATTGACGTTTTCTTCGAAAAGAATATCAAAACTGCGTGAATTCACGGTAAAAATTTTCGATTTGGTGATGTTATAAGAGTAGATAGCAAAAAATTAATGTCAGATTTAAATTATTTGTTGCTGCCTAGCTTTCCGAGACAAATGAATTTAAATTAAACAGTAACGTACCTTATATATTAATAATAATAATAGGCAATTTCAACAAGTATTTATTTTTATTTTAGCTTTATACGTATTTCGACATACGAAATACCTATTATTATTATTAATATATAAAGTATGAATTTCAACGAAGTAAGGCAGCAAACAATTAACAAATAACGTACCTACCTGATAAATAGAAATATCCGCAGTTATGCCATCTACGACAATTAATCCTTTCCAATCAACAAGGCAACTGAGAAAACAGTCACAAAATATGACTATTATTGATAGCAACACAACAGAGACTCTCAATTTACTGAAGGTGTTTTGTATGAATGGATCCAGGCCGACGGTATTCAATATTTGTAGCGATTGTTTTATTGAAGGTCTTGACGCCATTCCTTTTGTATTTTACTTAAACTGAAGTTCTATTACTGTATGTTTTTTTCCTCTACCAATAGCTTGAACTCGTTTCTGAAACTGACTGATTCTGGAACACCTTCCTAACTAATATTAATATTAAGTTCAATTGTGAATAAAGAGTTATGAAATTGCTTTCCTTTGCATGCTTAATTGGGAATTTTCAGAAACTTTTAAGTGTTCTTAATTAAGATAATAACATGATGTCCCTGAAGAAACAACCAACTTTTTATTAAGTAATAAATTAATTCTTGCATAATTAAATGCAACTATTATCAAGTACTTGTATGTAAAAAATAACATGTGAAACTGTAGTTATTTATATGTGTATTTGTACAGTACATGGTACACATAAGCAATGGCTAACCGTTTTTATTTACTTTACAGCTTCAATTAAATAAATAATTTTGTGTTATTTCTCTAATACTACTGTACATGTATTTTTTATTTACATGAAGGTGCATCCACCTATTTGGTTATTAACGCTAGTGTTATATTAGCAAGTTACATTGAATTGTTTAATAAAGGTTTAGTAGCTAAGTAGAATGTCTTGAAATCGGTTATTGTAATCGATTTTATTTGGTATTCGGTTTGAGAAAGCAATTTGGAGTCTTTTAAAAACCTCATCAACTTCTGTTCGGTAACTGGGCTGTTGTGAAGTTTATCTGATATTTGTACGGGCATATCTGGGTATATTTTTATTTGTGTGTTCTCTATTTGAGTTCACTCTATGTTTGGTACTCGACGAGTAGGCGCGTTTCACCGTGATTGCATATGCACAGACGTCTGGTCGAAAAGGGGGGATATTCAAGAGGTATTGATAAGTGATTCTCGTGTGGCCGATTCTTAGACTTTTAATATTTGTCCTGTTTTTCCATCTTTCATTACACTTTTCTTAGATTTTCGTTATTATTTCGGTTCTGAGGTGTGCTGGTAGTATACAGTCGTCTATGGTCTGATTCCTCATTATCATAGAAGGCCATATGTGAAGGTAGCCAGAGCAATATTACCATTTTCCGTTGTTCGTACCTATATCCTATGTAGTACTTCGGGTATTTCGCCTATCGGTTGGTTTTTGGAATACATGTTTCATATATTATATATTGTTACTAATGAATCTTGTGAATCCTTTAATAGGAACGAATGGGCTCTTCTTAATAGAGGTTTGAACTTTAATTTAGAATATAGAAAACCTCCAGTGGAGGAAATTATTGTTGCAATTGAAACATCAGCAATTTCGATAAACCAACAATATAGTTTAGGAGAAAAGCTTGCAAAACACAGATTTCGAAAAATTTGAAAATTCATTCATTCAGGAAACCAGAATCTATCAACGGAGACCAAACAAAACAAACTTTGAAAAGTTGCCACAGACTTATATCATACAGCCGCGCTCAGAGACAAACTTATACATTCTAATCCTGTAAAGCCTAAACTGTACTGCCTTCCTAAGATACACAAACTAGGTAAGTCGATGAGAACCATTGTTTCGGGTAGTAACTCACCGACTTATTTGCTTTTAAAATTGTTAATTGCCGACGCAACAATTCAGTTTTTCGGTAGAGAATACATTGGTATTCATCAACAAAATTAAAACTCTAGATCTACTTGAAGGCGAAATTTTAGTTTCTTTCGATGTAACTGCCTTGTTATCTACTGCTCCGATTCCACAAACCATGACACATAGGCAGGAATTTCTCACAGCAAACAATTTAGACCCTGAGCAAATTAACGAATACGTTAGGCTAACTACGCTCTATATGCCCCAAAACTGCTTTCAAATAGAGGGCAACTTCTACGAAAGCATGAGGGTACTGCAATGGGTAACAGCCTCTTTCCATTCGTTGCAAATCTTTCTGCGAGAAATTTAGAAATTGCAGTTAAAAATAATTCACAAACTTCCCCAGGGTATGGATTAGGTATGTGGATGTTTTTTTGCCGTTTTTGGTACTACTACAAACAACATCGATGATTTCGTTAAGCAACTACTACATAAATTCCAAATCTCAGCCAATAATATTCACGTATGAATTAGAAGGCAAGAAAACAAAGTTACCGTTTCTTGACGTATTAGTTATTAGAAATAACTGCAAAGGACTAGAATTTGACGTTTACAGGAAAGAAACCAATATAAACAAATTTATAACCAATGACTCAAATCATTGTTTTCAACATAAAATGGCGGCCTGAAATTTTTTGGTTTATAGACTACTTACATTTCCATTAAATTCAAATCGATACCAGTTTGAAAATCGGTACATCGAAAACATCGCTTCCTACAATAGTTTCTCTTCAGACGTTATTAATAATTTAATTAGAAAACGTAAGGTAAGATTAAATGTTCGTAATTCCACGACTTTACAAAGTTCCCACTTTGAAGAAATCAGCAGTAATTTCATCAAAATTCCGTTCCATCCCTTAACCAAAGGCTTTGATAAAATATGCAAACAAGTGAATTCCAACATTGTATTTTGTTCAAATAACAACATTCGGAACTTGTTGGGAAACCCTAAAGACAAAGTGAAAATTTGGAAAAGTCAGGGATTTACGAAATAGACTGTTCTCACTGTAATGGAAAATATATTGGGCAAACTAAACGTAATATTGAGATTAGGTTTAAAGAACATGTAGCTCATTTTAAATACTATACGCTTGATAAATCAAGTGTTGTCCAACTTATTTACGAGACAGGACACGGTTAAAACTAGAAAATCTAAAATTGTTAAAGGAAGCGTCTTCAACAAAAGAATGGAATTGCTTTGAGCGCATTTATATTTTCTAAATAGGGGAGATTTTTTTAAATTCAGATAATGGGGCAATCCTAAGTCCGATTTAATTCATTTGTTGAAAATAATTCCTTAACCGGTTAGGCGTAACAAACGAAATATTTAAGCCTTTGTTTGTTAGTTTATTAGCATTGGGTTTCTATTGGTAGCTTGATCAAGAAGTTATCTCCAGAGGTATTCCTCAGCCAAGTTACTTTAGTTAGTTCAAGTTCCTACTGAAGGTGGCAGCGTGGTTGCCGAAATATGTATTTAGGTGTTCTAAATATTGTGATGGTAAGGGGATTTTCAAAATTTATTTGATATGCTGTTGATAGCTCTGAGTGGATTATTGTATATGACACATAAATATATATTCTTGTGATACCGTATTGGGGTGTGAAGGTGATTCAATATTTTATTTTCGTTCCATAAATCTTATACTGATGATGTGTTTTTTTTGAATATGTATTTTAGTTAGTAATCTTAAAATTTTGTAAAATCAGATGGCATACGTGTAATGGATTGTAAATTCTCACTTCCTTTTTAGCTATAATCGAACATTCATTATTTTTCTAAATTAAACAGAGTTGTAGTGAGTTCCAAGTTCCAAGACATTAATAATAATATATATCCGGGATTATACCGCCGGTCGCGGCTTTCCGGTTCTCAAGCGTCATAGATTTCGATCTTGGGCATCTTCATTCTGCAGTTCATAAGTTTCACTGCTTCCATTGGTTCATGATCTTCGTGTTCTGCCTCTTTTACGTTTCCCTGGAGGAGTCAAATTGTTTTCAGCCATCTCTGATCATCCATTCTTAGCAGATGTCCGAACCATTTGATCCCTTTTCTGTCGATCCTATCAGTAACTCTGTCTTGGGCTGTTTCGGATTTACTTATTTGTGACATATTCTAATTTTGAGATTCTGAGACCCCTTCTTAGGTAGTCCATTTCCACTGTTTGCAGCTTATGTTGGTCTTCTTTTTTGATGGTCCATGTCTCGCACTCGTAGCATAGAACCGACCCTACCATAGGTTTTTCGTTGTGTTCTTTAACGTTGTTTGATATATGCCGATCCAACCATATTGAGTTTAAACTTCCTATTAATCTGCGGTTATTCTCATTCCTGGACTTTATTTCTTCCTGGCTTATACCGTTTTCGGTAGTTATAGTCCCTAGGTATTTGAATTTTTGTACTTATTTTAGTGCTTGGTTATTACTAATGAGTATTTGAAATAGGGAATCTGTGTTAACTGCTAGATATTCAGTTTTGTCTAAATTTATAGTGAAGTCCCATACTTCATACTCTTCTAGGAGTTTCCTAACCATATTTTCTAAATCATAAGAGTCTTGTGCGATTGAGATTTCATCGTCAGCAAAGTTTAGCGTGAATAGGTTGTTTTCATTAACTGATACACCCATACCGCTCACTTTCTTCTTCCATGCTTCTAATACTACTTCCAAGTAGTAGTTGAATACCAGTGGAGATAGGCTGCATCCTTGTCTCAAAACTTTAGTTGGAGTGAAAGATTCCATAAGTTCATTTTAAGGTAAACTTTTTATCTCGGTACATTTCTTTTATTATATTTAAGAGCTCTTGATCCAGATTAATGAGGTTTAGTGATTCCCATAATTTATTTTACGGGACCGAATCGTAAGCTTTCTTTAGGTCAATAAAGGCTAAGTGTGTCTCTTTTCCAACTGCTGTTCTTTTTTCTGTCAGCTGTGGTAGCACGAAGATGTTGTCAACACATGATCGTCCCTTAGTGATGCCAGTTTGTTCGTTACTGATCTTGTTTTGTAAATTACCTTGCAGCTTGCTATTTAAAATTTTACCGAACAGTCTGCTGAAGACTCTGTTTATACTCAGCCCTCTATAATTACTAGGGTCTTTTCTTGGGCCTTTTTTGTGGATAATATACGATTCTTTCCATTGGGACGGCACTTTATTTTGTTGTAGCCAAGTCAGTTGTCAATCTTGTGTTTAAAATCAATTCCGCCATATTTGAGCAATTTAGATGGTATAGCTCCTGGGTCGGGTGCTCGCCGGTTTTTCATCCATTTCTTCTTCAGTGAGTTTGATGTTTGTTGTACTCAGCGTGACATTGTCTTCAGCAGAGTACTATGGCCTGTCCTTAATTAATAATTGTTTGTAGTGGTTAATCCAATGCGATGTACGAATTAAAATTAAATTACTGTTACTGTCCTTCTTCACGGATTTAAGGCATCGCCAGTGGATTTTGATCCACCTATCATACTACCATTTCCTGGCATTCGCGTTCATAAGCGGCATTTTTTGTTAGCTACTTTCCTTTTAATTTCTCTATTTAGTTGTTTGTATTCACGTAGTGTTTCTATTGTTCTTAAATTAAGCCACTTATGATAAGCTTTGTTCTTCTCTTCAATATGGTTTTCGAGATCTTCATTCTTCATTCATGACATATAGATGCTGAAAAAATTTTAAACTTTGTGGAATGTGCTGTATGGATGCTTGTTATTGGATGAAGTCGAAATTGAAAAGTCTGTATAAAAGGTGAATCCACTCCATTGGCACTCTGTCATGCATCCATATATATATATATATATATATATATATATATATATGTCCACAGATTTTACCACTTTTTTTAAATCATAGAACGTTTGTTTAAAGTTAGCTGAGGGTGCCTCGCCTTTGTTGTGCTGTGTGAGTATTAATATTCGGTATATAATCTAATGGAGAAATCTGGAGATAGTTTTGGATGGGAATTTGGGATTTGTATGCGACGGCGTGTTGCAATAGTATTTATTGCACATGTGAGCGTTAGTTATTGTCCTCTTGGATGTAGTGGTTCTTCTCCAATTTCTGCTAATATACTGATTGAGGAGCTGGTTCTAAATGCTCCTCCAATTATTCTAATAATTGAATGTTGGACTGCGTCTAGGGATGCAATGACGGTTTTGCTAACTGAGCCATAAACTCGGCTTCCATATTCTATTTTTGTTCATATTAGCGCTCTGTAATTGCGCAAGGCTGTTTCTTTATCAGTGTCCCAGTGATGATGACCTAACGTTTTTAGTAGTTTCAGTCTTCTGGTACAATCTGCTTTTAGAGTTTAAATGTGTTCTTTCTTTCTTCTCTAAAGTCAGGCCCATGAATTTAATCGACTTCTAATATGTAACGTGGTTCAATGAAAAGTAATATTCGGTATCGTTTTGTCAAGACCGTGCACTTGGTTTTGCAGATAAGAATTTGAATCCAATTGCCTTGGCCCATTCTTCTAATTCCGTTGTGGATTCTTGTATCTGTCTTTGGACGTAGTTTATGTTTATTCCCGACAAAATATATCGTTTACGTAGATAGATTTTTTGTTGGTAGTGATATTGTTCTCCCCACTCCATTTATGACTATCAGATATAAAGTTAGTCTTATTATGGATGTTTCTGGTACTCCGTTACTTTATGTATGGCTTTTTGAGTACTTTTCTTATAATTTGACTTTAAATGACCTTTGCTTGATTAAGCTGCTTATTTTGTGAGCAATGTTTCCAGAAATTCCGTATTGTATGTTTTAAGATGTGGAGTTTCCAGGCGGAGTCATGCCTTTTCCAGATTAAAGAAGGTCGTTATGAATAATTGTTTATTATTCTATGCAGTTCGGATTTATTTTGCCCGGTATTGTCTACGGTAGTTGTAACGTTGCGCCCCGCTGCTCATACGAGACGCGAACGTTTCAAAATTTGTTAACCTGGGTAGACTTTGGGGTTGTCCAGAATTCAATTACACTAGCTTGAAAAACAATAAATTTTTATTAAACTGGTTTACCTATATGTACAGAATATTTATGAAATAAATAAAAGCAATTCTAATGTATAAATGAATCGAATAAATCCTGGGTATGCCACTGTGTGCGATAAATCCAGCAAATCCTGGATACGCCACTGGGCCTCGGGATAGTTGCAGTGATTCGTTTCTTCCGGGTCACTGGAACTGCTCACAGCTGATCGTCGTAGGTCACACTGCCTGCAGTGAACCAAAATGGCCGACACGTACGCCTGTATGTGATCAACACAAACACTCCAATTAATATAATTTGCGATGGCCAACGGAAACGAAATTCCCTTGTGTTTGGATCAACGGAATACGGGATTAGTGATCGTGAATTGCACCCTTTACAGTGTAAGAATATGTACTTTAATGAACTCAACTGCGGCCGGCTCCGGGCAAGGTTCCCCAGTGCTTCAATCGCCGCAAGTAGTTTACAGAATAAACAATCTGTCTGTATGAATGCAAAACTTTACGTTATTCGAAATTCAAACAGGTGATTTATCAGTAAATCATTGTTCCTGGAATTCACTCAATCTACGCGATTCGTAACAGCGCAGTTTAGCACAAATAAATTCAACTTTGCTTCGCTTTGATTATTACTATTATAATAATCTGGCTTTTATATTGAAAATTGCGGGTACACGGATAATTCTCTAATTAGCTGACTAAAATTCTCCAGTCTTTCTAAGAAGAAAAGGACTTAATTTTTCCCCACAGGTTTGCACAAAATACTCTGCGACAGAATCTGTGGATAGCTTTGAATTGTTTAAAATGCTCCAAATCAATTCAAAATTCACTAACGGGACTTACAAGAATTTGGCGTTCCATGAAATTGCTCCACGAATCAAGACAAACCTTGTACAGGGTGTTCAACTAATAATAACAGAGGAGATTCTGTTTGGATACGCGCCAATTCGAACACTGGCCCTCCAAAAAATAGTATCCTTTATACAGAATTATTTATTGCTGTTCTACGATTCAAACACCGGAGAACGAATAATAGACATGTCTGCACAGGGAAAACGTACAACAGAGCACTCAAATAAACGAGCAAAGCAAGTTAAATGTTTAGATCTACTAACTTTACTGTTAAAAATGTCCTGGCAATCCTAGCGGTTTCGAACGGCGGCGGTACGCTTAAATAAATTGACCTCAACGGCCAAATCAAAATAATTAAAATCGTGAATACAACGGCAAAACACTTGAAAATGAATAATTCACTTGTAGGTAAGTATAAGGAATTATTAAACGGATTTCTACTAGACTGGTTATTTACAGGAACGGATTTTTAATACTGGAATCTTTAAGGATACTCTTAAAGAAGGCTGCGGTATATTTCTCACTTTTGATGAAATCAAGAGCCAGGAAATAAAGATAATTCAAATGGTCGCGCTGGCGGATTTATACTGGCCACTTTTCTATTTCCGTCATGCGTGCTCCCCTCTCTGCCGGCGAAAGGGACGTTCGTTCTGGAACATTTTACGTCACGGTGGTTACAGATGTATGTTATTGAAGCCCTTATCTTCAAAATGTTGAAACTTTGTGGACTTGGTAATTAAATCAAACTATTCACTGGTCAACATTTTGGGCCCGTTACATAGTGTGTCCCTGTCTGAAGCCAATTTGGCTTTTTAGAAAATATTTATAGACAGATCAACAGAAAGGTATGTTATACATGGCATGGATATTTTATATAATAATTACTGATTCTAATATGACATTCTGAGAGATCGATAATATTGTTGTGTTCTAAATGCCACTGTATATGCTTGTACTTTTTTAAATTATCTTGGTTTAGTATAACATAACGGTAAGTCAATCTCTTTAGTGAGTTTATTCGAAAGATTGAAGGTTGATTTTGAGGTTTTATTAGTGATTTAGAGTTACATTGAACGAGGAGACTATTTAGTTCAGGTGTGGTGGCGGCTGCTGTGTACATATAGCCAAGTGAACCTTATTTATATGCCTGTCATCTTGAGATGCTTCTTTACGATAACGGTGATCTGAGTAACATAAATATCATTATTATTATTATTATTATAAACTATTTATAATAAAACATTGCTAGGAATTTAAAAAATGTAGATTCCTTTGGCGTTTTGAAAAACTTCAAGGGATTACTCTGCATTCTCCTTCTAAATTCAGTTTGCCTCGGTTCTTGAGTACAGTGCTTGAACAATTGTGAAAAAAGACAAAGACGTCTTTACAACCTGAAATTAAAAATCGTTGATACTACTTTCAATTAATATAAAAGCAAGATATACTAACATTAGTAAAGCTTTCCAAATTTAAAACAAACATTCCCCCAGCAGTTAACTTCTCCGTTTTGTTGGCCCTTTGAATTACTAAAACGTACGCTCTTCTTACTTCAGGTTGTGTTTTCACCCACCAATCCAATTCGTAAACAGCTTCAGATACACTTTCACTCTAAAAATAAAAAGCAGTAAATGGAAACGAATTTGTGTATTTATTGTAATTCTTATAACATGATTAATTTTTGATAATGGTATTACTTCGTCAAAGTTGAACCTCATATTAAAATACATTTCTTAAAATGTACAATAATGCAGTTTATATTTGTGCAAAATAGACGAGGGATTGTATCTCAGCCAAATTGTAGCACATTTCTATTCCAAATAATATATAATTTTTATTTAGAGTAAATGCTAGGAAACCCGTAATTTAAACAAACTTGTTCTACATTTTATGTTCTGCCATTTTAAAAATATCGACAAAAGTCGGATTATTGATCTCTCTCTCTCTCTCTTTGCGGTATCATAGATCTTGTCGATCCCTTCCGGTTCCCAGAAGATTTCCTCAATGATATCTATTCATCCATTTCTTTTTTCTATCACTGTCTGTATTCCTTGGAATACTCTTTCTTGATCTTCCTCTCTTTCTCCTTTCGGGGGAATCCATTGTATTGCCATTTTTAGTATTCGCCCATCTTCCACCTTTGCACATGGCTGAACCGAACCAATTGTCTGTCCTATTTTTTCTACAATGTCACTGTTGATACCCATCCCTTCCTTTATATTCGCATTTCTCGCTCTTTCAATTCTTGATAGTCCAGCAGCTCTTCTTAGATAGTCCATTTCTAATACTCTCAGCTTACTTTTGTTTAGTTCTGTAAGTTGCCACACTTTTCACCATATTTGGATTTTTGTTTTCCTTGTTATGTCTTTGTCCCAGAGTATACTAAAAATTGCACCAATTACTTTTTTACTCTTTTTAATTCTTTCAGTTATTTCGTTTTCATTCTTTCTTTGTTCACTTATCCTCGCTCCTAAATAAGTGTAATCCTCGCATCTTTCTATTAGCTCTCCCGTGTCCAATTCTAATCCTCCTGTTTGTGCAGTACCTAGCGGCAAATATTTTGTCTTGTCAATGTTTAGTGTTAAACGTCATTTTCCGGATTCTTCCCCTAGTTTCCTTGTCATAATATACTCTCCGCATATTCTTCCTGAGCTAGTACTACTTACTCGTCTGCGAATTGTAGGGTATACAGATCGTCTCTGTTTTTTTGGAAACATAGGAAATACATGAGTGCAACAAGGAGGTGGGATAAAAGATAGAGAAATGATATATAGGGTTTGGGGAAGGGAAAATAAGTATCCATGGACACCAA
>JABXWE010002233.1:0-23877 GCA_014611495.1 Limonius californicus | reverse complement strand
TTTTGGCTTAATGGCGGCTAAATGGCGACTGTTGAACAAGTCAATTGAGACAAGCAATGTACAGCACGCTGTTGAAATGGTGAAGGCAATTTGCATTTTGCACAACTACGTTCAGACCCATGATGGGCTTAAGGTCTATAACACTCCACAACAGGGCCAGACAATAGGCAGAAGGGATAAAGACATGGCACCTGTAAACCATCGCTTTTCAACAGTTGCACTCAGAACCCGGGAAACATTCAAGGCCTACTTAAATGGTGTTGGTGCACTTCCATGGCAAGAAGACTATGCTCTTCCGGAAAACATCATTCGTCGACACAACAAGAACCAAAATAATGTGGCATAGCTAGTGTATTTTATTATTAATGAACACCTTGTATATTTGTACATTTTTTACTAAATGTATTTAATTTCGAAAATAAAGACACATTAAGATAATAAAAACAAAATTTTACCTACCATCAACGCCACCTTCCTTGGCAACTTCTGCCCATAACGATTTGAGGATTTTAGAATTCTTCCTCAATTCGTCTGCCGGGTTCCATATTGCTTTCCTCTTGTAAACGGCCGAGATCAGCATTTCTTCCATGATTGAACGGGTGGTGGCTAGCTACAATTATCAAACACAACTGATTCCCTCGCTACCCGCTTGGCGACTCGCTAGGCTAGTTGGGTAGCTTGGAGGGAGCTATGCGGCCGGCGCCAATACGGCAGCATGTTACGGAAACGTACCTCGCGGGTTACTCGGTGGGTTGCTTGGCGAGTCGCCACCCACTACCCTCCAGGTAAACAACTTCCACTGCGGCCGCACCTTTAAAGACGTAGCTAAGATCTGTACTATTCCTATAGAATAGAGGACCTCTAGGTCATCGTGAGCTCGAAACCAAGAAAAATACGAACACTTCTACTTCCCCGAACATGCAACAGAGAGAATACCTCGCCGGGGTGCGAAAAGTCGTTAAAATCCGATGCTTTGGTGCTGAGATATGAAACTCAGACCTAACCTATAGCGTAGAGTACTTTTACTGCACAACTTCATGGCTAGCATGTTACAATGACAAAATTTTACCAGGACCATAAAATTAAATTGCAAACTAGTATGTTTCCATTGACGAAACACAGAATTTCTCCAATTAATGTAGTTCTAATATATTTTAGAAATGTGTTCTACAACACGGTGGGGGAATCATCATCACTCTTAAGGTAACCTTCCCCATTAATCCCCTTAGGCCTTACGTACTCTAAAAGCAAAATTCAAGTGGTTATACCGACTTGTGTACCTCATTGAAAAGCTCTTAGAAAATGATATCCAGTAACCTTTACCCCTACTCGTTTCGGAAAAAAAATAAAAACTCAAAAGGTTCTGAATCAATTATTGTATTTAAAATTATCCAGGACAATGTATTGGTAAAAGAGGAACAATAGAATGGCGCCCAAGATCTTTGGCCCCAATAGATTTCTTTTTATGGGGTCACTTAAAATCTGATGTCTACAAAACTCAGCCCCAGTCCATTGCACAACTGCGACTAGGGAAGGTTACCATTCCATGATCCCCCCCTTTCCAGATATACGAGGCTTGTTTAACTGAAACCCAGCTTTGATCAAATTACCCTTGAAAACAAATGCAATAATTCAAATGACGTTTGTTAATGTTAGTAGTGTTTCTAAGCAACACATTCATAAGTTTCTGGCTTGTGAATTTGATTCTGACTTTCAAAACTTCGATTTTGTTGTTGAAAATCCGTCCAAGTTTGATCAGTGTGCGGTCCTATAATTGTTATGTGCTGAGAGTGTGGATCCATTGCAGATTCATACGCGAATGCAAGCAGTATATGGAAATGCATGTATTGCGTACCCAACTGTGAAGGAATGGTGTCGAAAATTTAAGAATTGAAAAGAGGGGACTATGTATGAGCCGCAACCAGGTGCATGGTGTACTGCATTAACAGAAAACAATATGGCATGTGTGGAAGGCCTTATTAGAGAAAATCGTCGAATTTCAATTAGAGAAATTTCAGAAATTGTTGATGCGAGTGTAGGATCTGTCCATAGTACTGTTCGTAATCTGGATTACAGCAAAGTTTGTTCGTAATGGATTCCCCCTCTCTTGTCTAATGAACAAAAATGCTTGCGACTGGGCTTATCTCTGCAACACCTCGCAGACTATAGGCAAAATGGTGATGACTTTCTTCTGTCAATAGTTGCTGATGAAGGAACACCTATTACGGTGGTTTAACAAAACATTAAATTTAAAAAAGCTTCAACCCTTCTTTTTTAGGACATTACAACTGTTTTAAACAATTTTAAAAACAGATCTGCAAATTAGAGAAGAATGCAACGTAACAGATGTAGTTAAATTCACAGAACAACATAGGAAGGAATGGAGTAACTACGTAGAGAGAGCCGACCAGGAGATAATAAGAATGGCAGGAGCGCTAGGACCTAGAGAAAGAAGTGATATAGGGCGTACTCCTAAAAAAAGGGCCGAATTCTGGATATGCTCATCGAAAGACAAACCTGAAAGTGTGGCAATAACAGGCAAAAGCCTAAAAAGAAGACGAGGAAGAAAAAGTAGTATTTTTTACCTCAGTTCTTCCAATAATCTGACCAAAATAAATTATTTTTCGCGAATGCTTTTATTCCACTGCCATTACATTTCACTTAGAAATTAACGCCGTCGTACTACATTTCAACAGAAATGCCCTTTGATCGCCGTATTTATTTAATCAATATAAAATTATTGCGATAAAATAAATTTTCTGTGACAGGTGCACTAAAACATTTCAGTTCAAATATCTGGAAAACGGTTGGGTTTATCGATCAAAAGCAAGAGCACCTTTTTTACCTAAAATTCTCCAATCTTTTCGAGTATGGGACTAACATTTAAACACCATTGAAAAGAAAAAGTTATCACGAAAACTATCCCGTCAAATTAGATACCCTTTATGCGTCGTACAGCAATGTCATTCTAATTCTACGTAAGATTTAACATAAGTGTGCAAAGTTTCATCAAAACTGCATTTTCTTAGTAGTTGTGATGAAAATGAAAATTAGTTGCGAGGACCTTGCGCCCAGCGTTTCGACTATATCCAGATAGAGTATTAAATTTAAAGGTGATCGTGAAAGTGTGTCCAACTACACCAGAAATTATTGAAGAGATCTGTGATAGGGGTTTCAAGGATTGCTGATTGAAGGTTCCTGAAATTACTTAAGACTGTAGGAATATCAGATGGAATTGCATATCTTAACTGAAGCAGTAAGTGTGAAGAACGTTCAAGTGAATTGCTGACAAGTATCGAAAAGCGTAAATAATTGTAAAATGATATAAAGCGATTTTCTATTTTATTATGAACACAATCCAATAAATACAATGTTTAATGAGAGATATCGTCGATGCAGTGGAAACATTCAAGTTCACCACCACCGAAGAAATTTAAAGCACAACCTTCTGCAGGCAAAGTGATGTTAACATTTTCTTTCGACCATGAAGGATCCTTGTTGATAGAGTATAAGAAGCCTGGAGCAAATGTCAATGCAAATCTGTACAATGAAACTTTGAACAAGCTTCATCAAGCAATAAGACGGAAACGTCCAGGAAAACTTACGCGTGGGGCCATTTTGCTACACGACAATGCTAGGCGGCACGTTGCTAATGTGATAAAAGAAAATCTTCAATGAAAGAAATGCAGAGTTTTAGAGCATTCACCCTATAGCCCGGATCTATCGCCTTGCGATTTCCATATTTTCGCTGAAAAGGGGGTTAAAAGATCGGCATTTTGAGTCTGACGCAGAAGTACAGATAGCTGTGGAAGACTTCTTCAATAAGCAGCCTCAAGAATTCTATGTGCAGAGTATACGTCGGTTAATAAAACAATGGGATAGGCGCCTTAACTGTTACGGTAATTATTCGTAATTAAATTGTTAAATAATTTTTTTATAAAGCAAAGATGGGTTTCAATTGAACACACCTCGTATAACACATTGTACGTTTTAAACTAACACCCTGTATGTGCCCGCAGTGATTTTCCAGAAAAGAGCTGCAAAACGCTAAATAGCAAACTAATCGCAGTACATTTTGTACAGGAATAATAAAGTACCGTTATGATGTGTATTGTCGTAATTTCTGCGAGCTTACTTTAATCCGTTCTATATATCTGCATGTTTCGAAGTATAATTTAAAAAATACACGTATCATTCCGACGGTATACAGAATTTTAACAGCAAATAAATCTAGCATCCCCACATCAATTACAAATCATAAAGAGGATCAAGGTGGTATAATAAATATTTCAACAATAGTAGTTTCAAGTAGTGAACTGCTGGTTAAGCTATAATTTCCACGAAGATATATTTTACGATTTTTTTAAAATACTGAATTAAAAGTATCTTAGAAAAGTATAAAATGAAGTTCCAATCATTACATGACCTCTTCTGCTTGAACAAGACTTGCTTTGTGCTGTTTAGGGTACTACAGTTTAATTGGGGTTCTACATACAAATTCATATACGATCGATGCATATGATGCAGATCTAGACCCAGGACCAACACTTACGAATGGATCTAGATAAAAGTCTACGACCCTTACAAAAATATTAAATATTAAATAGTAAATCTTATCTAAGGGTGAAACAACCACTATTACATTATTTAGATACTGATACAATCAATAGCCAGTGTAAAATAGATCGAGATACTACCTAACACTGGCTATATCGAGATTAATACAGGTAAGTATTTGTCTTGCCACTGAAAGAAACAGATAAGAATATTCGAATCCTGTGTCCATTTTCCACAAATATTAAACTTATTTCACCTCGAACGGTAACAAAGCATCCATTCACATTCTTAAAGATATTTCTATTTAAAGAAAATAAGTACTACAACAAAGAAGCTGTTTTATAGTCAAATAAGTAATGTTTTGGGGACATTGCTTTGCCTAGAACAAAGAATTTCTTAGTATTTGCAGGAATGAAAGAACAACAATGGTTGTGCAAGAACAGGTTTGCTTTTGACCCTACTTGGTAAATTTGGCAATCTTCCAAACTAGGACAAACTTAATGCTCCTAAGTACTTTCTCGATTTAGATAAAAAAAATGTATGAAAGAAAGGACCTTATCGAACACGTTATCAGCTCTGCAATAATTACTGTGCACAATATCCAAGTCCGTGCTGCGTGTTTCGTTATTCGGTGCTTGCCTTGACATGTGACGTCTCATTTTTTCTCTCCTTTGTTGAGTTTCCTTTCCATGCAAAATAACATAATTAAGGCCTAGCACACCATGAAAAGCTCCAGCACCCCGTGTTGATCTTTTAATGAAAATCCCCGAAGAAAGTCCCGTGATAAGTGCTTCATTGTACATAAACAAAAGCTTCAAACAGGCAATACATTTTCTTAATCCCATGAAGCCCTTTACCGAGACGTCCTTGTTTCTGTTCTAAAGTCGGCCCGATCTCAAAATACACGTTTGGGGCGCCTTTAACCATAAAGTCGCTTTGTTACAATGTTATTGTCTAATGCGTGACCGAATTATGAGGATTCTCTACGGCTAATTAAATTCTGAAGTACAAAATTTGCATCTTGCTCCAAGTTCTGGACCCAAACTGAGGCGGAAACTAGCGCGGAAACTTATTTTCCCCCATTGTGCCCTCAGCGAGCCTTAACTGTGCTTCTTTAGCAACAGCTTTCCGATTCGGTATTTTGAAACAGCCTGTTGGAAATTGTATTTCCAATTCAAATTTTACAATTGGTTTGTACAAGCACAAATTTCAGGTGCAACGCACGTTTCATAAAAAAGTACGCCGCTGTATAAGTGGCGGCTTTACTTAATATAAATTGAACATATTCCGGGATAATAAAATCCTGGCTGCGAACGCGTATCCTCCGCGTTTTACGTGCCATATAGACGTATATTTCGGGTCAACAAATGTATGGATCTTGCTGACGGTAATGGATATAAGCCATTTTTTCGGCCGCTTTCGGGCTGAATCCGACAATGGGCACATGAATGGTTTCAATACATTACTTCTTTTACCACTGCACGCTCTCTTGGTAGGAGAGAGGCACTTATAATACAGAGAATTACGTGGAAGCCTTTTGGAGCAACCTGCAAATAAAACTGCGAGTGTTCTTTTAACCATAAAGGTAGACCTGGTTCATCCCAGGGGTATATGTGAAAATTTTGATTATGGCAGAGTACGATGAGCGCTCTTCTTGAGAAAGTTTTTTCACATTTGTAGACATTTTACAGAAATACTTGATAACGTTTTCAGGTGACCTGTTGATCTAAAACTAGAACAAGTTGAGAGGCAGTGGTACACGGCAAGTATATCGAAATATACACGAAATTAACATAAAGTTGCAGTAAGGGTCCCAAACTGAAATAAGTTTCAATTGAAAATGTATTGTGATCATAATCGATTTGTAATTAAGAAAAAATTGATTATGAAAGCTCAAAATGTGTTCAAACATTTCATATACTAAACACAAATCAACAGATTCCTAATCCCGCAATATCTACCTTGATGATAAAAGGACATGACGATGAATTTTCTCATTTTTAAAATTTAATTATAATTTAAAAACTGCATTAACCCAAACTAGCCTCACATTTCCAAAGTTAACCTGGACCGTTCCCGACGTTTTTAACCTGGAAAGATGACCTACCCGAAGTAACTCATAGGAGTGCTTTGTGCATCCTGAGTGGTTATCAAAACTTCAGTAATCATAATGTTCAACTTAAAGTTGAGAAATAGTTATTCTAAATAGTTAACTTTATCGTAACCAAAAAGGTTGACCTTTGACTAACTTTCAAGGGCATATTATGGCTGCATATCTTTACAGCTATATTGCAATTGGATTTAAAAATACTTAAGTCATTTTAGCTACTAACCGAATATTTTATTGTACTGTAATTGGTAAAAAAATTATTTACAATTTGAATCTAAATGTAATGTTATTACATTATAATTTCCCATTTTTCAATTACAGAAATGAGTAACAAAATAGTAACAAAAACATAAAGTTGTCGTGAACCCATAATACAATAAATCATATTAGGTGTTTATGTTTATTCAAGCTATCGTCTAAACTCTAGACCATTTTTGCTATTCTTCTATCATCTTTCTTGGTTAACTTTTGGACAACCATCGCGGTTACATACCACATTAGCGTACGATTAAGAATACCACCTTCTTAGCTACCACAATGCTAACTATGAAGTAATCATCGTTTCTTAAGTAAAAGATGACCGTTAAATTCTTGTGGCATTTGTTCAAATAAATCCACAACACAAAACAAGGAAAATTTGAGAATATACAAGAATCTTCTAGAATCGTTATAGATTAGTCATAGAGACTTACGTTATCTGCCTTTCGAGTAGAACCGAATTTACTTTAAGCATTACGAAGGAAATAGGTATAATAAAGGATTAGCAATTCTATTACGGTTATTTAGTATTGGGGGTTTAACAACAAAATTTAATATGCCTATAAGTAATAATTTTTCTCTTTTATAAATAAAATTACAATAAATATTACAACATGAAAATGGAACGGTCCACAACGTAAACTATTAAGGGGTGGACGGTTGGAGGCATAAGACATGCGTTGCATCACCCGGGGTTTCATTCTTAAGCATTTAGCATTTGCAAGGCATAGTATATGGCCAGACTGTTAAAAACAGTAGCTTCCATTTTCAGTTACAGTCCCAAGTTTAGTGTATGCATCATTTTCAATAAATATTAAAGTAAGTGTTTCTTCTATACCATTAAATGTAGTTGAATATTTCAATGTGACAGGACCGACCAGTTGTAAGTTTTAGGTTAAGCTCTTGTTGGTTGGTGGAAATGCAACTAGAAGGATCTGTCTTATGCTGGTGACTTCTTCTTCTTCTTCTTCTTAGAGTGCTTTATCTCTTACGAGACGTAGCGATCTTCTCTCATATGCCTGTGTAGCGCGTTTAGAATACCACAGAAATAGAGGCCCTACAGTTTAACGTGGGCTCCGAACCACGGGAAGTGTAAACGCTTCTACTCCAGAGAAGATTTATTAGGCAGAATACCTCGCTGGTTTGGCATTGCCTTGCGAGGAAGAACGGCCGTTAAAAGCCGATGTACCGGTACTGGAAAATGAACCCAGGACCTTCAGCGTAGAAGTCTACCACGCTAACCCACGGCCGCCCCATGCCGATGACTCACAGTCATTATTGTTTAGGTGGGATCGGTGCCCATCAAAAGTTTAAGCTATAGGAATTAAATATAAACGGAATATCCAATTGGTATGTTATACTTCCTTTAATATGACTGCTTTTATAATTTCAGTTACATTTACATCGAATGTCCCGTATCCCTTTTCATATTTGTCGTAAATTATGCAGTTTTGTACTTAATATTCGTGGATTGATTTTTCATAAATTGATTTACCTCATTGTATAAAAAGTTAATTTAATTTATACATGTTCAAGGGGAAGTCCACTTCAGTTCACTTATTTACCGTCAATATGGTTATTCTTCAAAGATAACCTTCTTGAGATGGTATAACGGTTCACCACAGGGTAAAACTTCTGGGTATGTTGGGGAGATCTCCAAAAGTCGAGCTTCAAGTTTAACTTTTGGACATCTTTTACTGTTAACCAAATAATGACTTTGAAGGTTAGCTTTTGGACATATCTTGCGGTTAACCTTTCAGCGACCTTGATGATGCCTTAACATTGCTGTATGGTTAACTAATTTGTGACATAGTCAACCTACAGGTTAACTTTTGCTTGACTAATGGTGACATTGTATATTTGAGAGGTTAAGTTGTAGATACCTTTTGGGTAACTTGTGTTATGTGGGTAGGTTCATTGAAAACATTTAGGCATTCTCTGGTGCCCCATGGTTTCTGCTCTTTTTTATAACGTTCACAAATTTTATGAGTTTGTTTAAATTCATTGTATTCCGTTCAAATTCAAATTTATACCTTTCGGTTTTGGTCTCACGAACCATTATGATTTATGGAATTTCTTCTTCAAAATCTATTTTATGTTTTACCTTTTGCTTATAACCGACATATTTTATATTGCAAATACGTACAATTTATGTTAAGATTTCATTAATTCTGCAGCCCTTCTGGCATAGAATTCACCATTTTCCACGTTTTTTCTTATCATCTTTGCATTATGCACAGTTTTGGTGGAAATTTAAATAGTTTTCTCAATTCTTTACATTGTTCTTCCAAATTTGGCTTAAATTCATTGCTGTTACAATTATTAATTGAAATCAATCACTTCTGCGAACAGCTTTAATCGTTTTTCTTAATTTTCATGCTCTGTACAGACTATTGTTTAGAGTTTACGAAACTCACGACATTTTGCTTAAAATACGTGATTGTTACCAATGTCTGTTTGAAGCTCATAATTATTATTACTTTCTGTTTACGCATATTGGCAAATTTCAGGATATTAAATGGAATTTTTCATTTTTCTAATTCTCCGCTTAAAACGATTTTTTTCTCCAAAGTTAAGGATTGTAAGTAATTTTGTTAAAATGCACGCCTGTACCTAATTGTTGTTTGAAATTCGAGGAGGTTGCTAGATCTTACTTAAATCTACAACTTTTTGAAATTGTTCCTTAGAATCTATGAGTCTATCCCTCTCTGCTTGGTATCTATGATTTTTACCAATTGTTACTTAACTACTGCATTCTTCACAATATGCTTACAGATATTAAATTGTTCCACTGCCAAAAACTTCGGCTGTCACTTTTGATTTCTTTGATTTAATTTCTTCTCTTTTTTGAAAATATGTAGTCAACAAAACCGAGGTCCATATTCAAACATAAATTTTATATATATTAGGTATGGGTATAAGAATAGTATAAAACAAGTGATATTAAAATCAAAACCTGAACACATTATTGCATTATTGAAGCTTCTGCAGACCTTGCAGGCCCATCGCTTTTTGTCGAAGGGATATGAGGCACGGCTAATCTGGTTTGTGCTGTTGCACAATAGGGCCCGACTCTGTGGATTACCATGTTGGTGCGTAACCCTGCTGAACATGCATTTGTATGTGTTCATGCGTTTTGTAGAGGCTTGTTACTCCTCAGGTGCAGCGATAACATGAAGGATGCCACTAATTTGATCCCCAACGGCAAATGGAGACCAGGACCCAGTACCGACCACATAGGAAATTGGAAGATATTTTGGTCGCTAGTGACCATACCACTAAGCCATATCAACCCCTTCAGTACACATAATAACCATATAATTACTATAGCAGGTCGCATCTATCTGTTTAAATAAGCTTACGTGAATGGTAAGCTAAATACAGTTGAGTAGATCCTTCTTCATTCATGAACGGTCTTTGGGCTACTCCAGATTTTGTTTCAGCCTTTAGATTCCTTATATAGACTCCATCATCCACCTGTATTAATTTGCTTCTGATATCTACCATATGGGACGAGCATCAAAGTAAGGTTGGAAAAAGCTTACAAAACTACAAGTAAAATACCAACCTTCTGGAGCTAAAGCACTATAAGAAATTTAAATAACGGTAACGATTTAATCAATCCCCAGTTTTCGGTTTACAGATTATAGCGTTGGTTACAAATAACATATAATAAAATTAGACAATTTCTACAAATTATCAAAATCCACGCCACAATGATTTTACCACCAAATACCAGTTCGATATAATGGAGTGGTAAAACTTTTAATATGAAAATTTGGTAGGATGCTACAGAATTTGTTTCAAACCAAGGTTTCCAACCCCAAACGAGACGATAAGGAAATCGAATCAGAACTAAAACATTTCCATAGCTTTTGCCTGCAGACCGTTACTACTAATGGCTTCCTAGAATTCTTACGGTACCTATTGGTAGTTGTGTAAAAAATTCTTAATTTTCAGGTTAAAAAGTCCTAATGTTTGATGATTGTCACGTATTGAAGGTTAGAAGCCAAAAAGGACTTCCAAAATTAAACAACTGAACTTGGCACTTGTTAGCATTTCTTGTTTTCACCTTTCCTTGTATTTATTAAAAAATTTGTGATTACCCTTACTGCTACACGATTTTTAAGTTTACAAAATCGATGGGAATCTTAAAATCACAAAAATTAATACTTCTTTTGCAAATTTATATGTACTGTATATTATTTATCATTAGAGGCGACTTGCAGCCGGTAGTAGTATTCGAATAATCTAAAGGCCACAAAAACCGTGATTCAGAACTATTTTCCCTTACTACTACATCGCTAATTGAGAGCACTCTGATATTTCGAAACATTTCTTATTATAGACTATCTATAATCACATCTAAGGAAAACTAAACCAATTTTAAACTCAAGCGCTACAGAACCTAGACCGATACCATCTTATAGTTTCCGGAAACACACGAAACAACGTTTAACTGAACACCTTATTTTGATTAATGTCCCTTTATCGAATATTTATTACCACTGTGATAATGGCAAAATTACTACTATACTTCACAATACTTTGAGATGTTTTCCCGGATAAATATTTTAGGAGAAAAACAACCACAGTTACCTATACGACTCTATTCTAAGCCAAAGTTTATAGCCAGAAATAAAAGTTTCTTGATTGTTTTTCACACAAGTACACTGACTAATATGAACAATTTGTTTTCGTACAAGATTAACTTGAAACTAGCATAACCAGTGGGCTGCGATCACAGTTTATTTACGACTTTATTTAAGAAAAAACTAATAACTAAGCCGCATGAAGATGTTTCGTTGTTGAGTTAAATATTTTTGGTAATGCAATACCCTACATAGGGTGGCCAATAAGTTGAGATAAAACGCCTCGTAGCGTTGTTGACCAGTGCATACTGACCTCAAAACAGCTAACCTTCTTGAAGTTTGAAATTCGAATGCTGCGTATCGTTAAGAACAACGCTAAACTAATAGATATTATCGATGACAGTAGTTGTTATTAATAAACTTGACATACGAACACTAAAAATTACCTCTGCATAATTGAAATTTCCCGATTTTCTTAAAACCACGAGATTAAGATATGGCATCAAGGCAAATCTAAGTAAGACTGGTTGCCAAACACATTTTTTAGTTATTTGGTGTAAACTCCGTTTAACTTGCAATAATTGAATACACAGGCTGAGTGCACTGACACAATTTGGATTCTTGGAGCGGTTGGTTGTAATTGTAAAGCAGCGGCAAGGCTATATTCTACACGCTGTCCAAATAGCAGACATCCAAACCACACAGTTATGAACTGAACTGGCCGACGACTACGAGATAGAGGAAGTGCTGCAAAAAAAGGCGTTCGTGGTCAACTTTCAGAAGAAGGAGCAAAAGCTGTCTCTTACGGACATGAACTCTTCCGTGGACTTGCAGAAAGACACGTTATGGAGGAGGCCCGTATGTGGGGGAGAGAAGAAGTCCCACTGGGTTAACCCCCAGGCCAATATCAAGTAAAACAGTTCATAAACAATTCATCTTCGAACGTTAGAAGGTTTCTCGATCTGTCTAAGAACAACTTAAGACAAATAACAGGCCTCTTGACCGGACATTGGCCTTGGCGATAGTATCTCAAAAATGGGGAAAGCCGATAACGTTTTATGGTAAGACAACTCAATATTGAAGAAAATGTATTAAATTTAATTGAATGGGAGCCTATGAAAAGTGTACGTAGTATTTATCGGAGTGTATATATGAAGTCGACAGTAAACAGAATATTACACGACAGCGGCCTATACCTTTTTCGAAAAAAGAAAGTGCAACACTTATTACCATAGGATTATAATAATAATTCAAGAATTAAATACCGTAATTGACTATTAAATCAACATCAGGAAAATCCGAATTTTATTAGCAACATTTTGTGGACAGGTGAGGGAACATTTACGCAGGATAGGGTTTACAATACGCATAAAAATCGTGGACGGTTATCAGTATCGATACGGTGTTGATGTTTGGGCAGGTACGGTAAATAATTATTTAATTGAGCCTTCTATTCTGCCAAATCGCCTTAATGCTGAAACTTTCCTACATTTTCTACACAGATTTTCAAATACTATTGGAAAATGTTCCACTGGTAGTTGACAAAATATGTGGTATCAAGAAGATGATGTTCCAGCCCATTATGGAATTATAGTTTGAGATTGGTTTTAAAATCATTTTCCAGATCGGTAGATTGGTCTTGGGGGTGCTACAGCTTAGCCGCCAAGGTCAACTGATTTAACGCCCTTAAATTTTTATTTATGGGGTTATCTGAAGAATTTTGTATATATTCACACCATTTACCAACCAAGCGACTGCAACTTACACCGCACACATAAATATTTCAATCCGTTATTTTTATTATTCTTGTTCATAAGTAATTTGTGTTTAGGTACTGAAAAGGGTCGGTAACTACTTCATTTAGCTGTGGATTAGGCCTATTGGGGATACTACATAAAGAAAATGGGCGCTACTTCAGGATGGTGTGGAAATGAGTCGTTTAATAGTTGATTTGTGTTGTCAAAAACGTCGACTGGCCTATGTAATAATAATTTTGTAATAAATATTTTTTATTAATTGTCCATAGCACCTACCCAAATATTTTCCGTAGAGCATACGACATGCATATTACTCGGTTGCCAGGTTTCCATTGCTTTTCGTGCTTGGTGGGAAGGTATTTAGTATGCATTGTTGAACAGCGTTATGATGCGTTTTATTGCAAGTTATAGGACACCCTGTATATTTTAGATTTCATGCATTTTGGTGGCAGTTCCCCAGTGTATTTTTTAATGGGATTTTTGTCTAGTTGCATTCCTTGGATAGCTTTTCAGTACAACACCCACATGTTTACTTACTAGATAGTTGAAAGCGTATTTCAAAGAACGAGAAGCATCTGGGACAATTATAAGTTTTAAAAATCATTCTTACACTCAACAATTTTCCAATAAATGCCATAAACTATATTTGTGACCTTAAACATTAACTAATATGTAATATCGAGGCATATATTTATAGACCGCATTCCTTGAATTAAACGTCAACAGCCCACCTAATAAAGAAGGCCAGTCGGTGATAAGACAGTTTGCATTTAATCTATAGATATTTTTATTGGGCAAATATGACTCGACGCAATATTAATGAACGATGGTTATAAAAGCAAGTACGAGAAGACACCGGAAGAGTACAACAATGCAATCGACCAAATGCCATCCCTTTGATTTTGGAAGGTGTCGGTGAAGCGAGGGCACGGCACATGCGTTGTGAACACAAATGTGTGCAGTAGTGTCACCCACCCCAAGACCACTAAATTTACACAAGGATTCGCCACCCACGGGGATTCTAAAAGGGATCGTAACCAGATCTTCTTTTACTACCTACCCTTTGTCTTACAAAGGCGGGCAAGTTTAGGGCGCCCTCCCTATAATGCAAACACCAGGCATATGCATGTTATACAATGTCTACAAGATAATAGTTTCCCTAAATGAAATTAGGAGTCCTGGGAATGTGCAGGCCTTCAGGTTGTGTCTATAATTTCCGAGAAATTTCTGAGGAAATACAGCCCGAGGCGTGTAGTTACATGTGAAAACTCCGCAAACGCAGAGCAGAGGCAGTCTAGACTGAGGGCTAATCCTGGAGCGAGGAAGGCGTAATTAACGACATTTTGCGGTCGGGGCTATTCAGCCTGGTCTCGAATTTATTAACTTCCCTCGAATTAAAATTCGAAAACTACACTCCCGAATTTAATTTCTAGTTTAATACAGCAGAGATCCGTTGCGTCAGAACAAATTACTTTTAACTCCAATTGCAGCTAAGACTCTTCTGACTCGTGGCCTGGATATTCTGAATGATGTTGAAGCGAATGACGACGTTAATAGCAATATGTCTGAATAAACGGCAGATTTAATTTACAACGCACTGAATAGCGATAGAAATAAATTATACCCTGGTTGATGACTACCAGTGTAATTTCCGCTATAGCGAAGTCCTTCTTTTCACAGTTTTAGATTCAATAATAATCGGTGATTATGCATTTCGTAAATACAATCGATAATTAACCTGTAATTAACCTCTCGCCTTCTGTCATGTATTACTTCTAAATGTGACACAGGCCAGTGGGGACCAGTCACCCGCATGTGAGCCCCTAAACATGGAAGTTGCACACGGTTTATCTAGAAACATTAGCACAGTTAAGATTAAATTCAAATCAGCACAAGTGAACTAGACTAAGTAAATCGTTTTCAGAGAAAAATCTGTTACAGCAATTTCTCTTTTATGTCCTAAATTATGACTGACGACCCCTCACTTACCGCCATATGCTGTGTGCTAAACGAGACATAGACCAGTGGGCAACCAAACAGTATCGCGGATTCCTGAAAGTCGATGGACACGTTTTCTTGTGTATTGTGTGCTTTGTTTCCAAAGAAAAAAACTCTTATAGCCATTTCTCATTAAATATCCTAAAAGTCAATATTTACGTCCCAGCCAGTGCCACCTGGAGTGTGCTAAATGTGACATTGCGAAGTAGGGACACACAGTTAAAAATGGGCTCTTAAAAGACGATGATGACCTCTTACACATTGCTGTGTTCTGTGTCCTAAAAGCAATACAGGAGAATAGGGCCTATACTTAAACGTGGGCTTCTAAAAACGATAGCAACCACTCATCTTGTTTTGAGCTAAATGTAACACAGAACATTGAGGAGGTATAGCGTAAAGTAGACTCCTAGAAAAAATTAGCGATATCTCGCATACTGCGTGTGATGTATACCAAACATAAGAGAGTTGCACCCACACCGTGGTATCATGAAAATGGCACCCGCTTCTGTAACACACCAGTATTTGGTTACAAACCCCACATTGTAAAAAGTACAGCTTTTGTAGTAATGCTTGGGAAGAGAAGGGTGTGGCAGATGTCAGGGGAACATCAAGAAGGGCGCTTATGTGTTTGACCGTGTGGCAAAAAAAAACTCCAATTACTGCGAAGAGTGAAAGTGATTGTGTGCATCGATTAAAGCTGCATTACTGTTCAGCGAAATCCAGAAGTGTTTAATTGTGCAAGAGTGTTACGTCGCAAAGAAAAAGCCGATAGGGACATATTTTCGTTTAAATTAAATAAATTAGTTTATGTACATATATATATATATATATATATATATATATTGCTATGTACGTTCGGGCCAAAAAAGTTGCCCCACGTTGGAAGTGTCAAAAATTGCTGTGGTTTAAAAAGTCGTGGTAAAAAAAACTTATGCCGACCAACTCAAACACAAAACTGTTAACCTCAGGGTTCCACTCGCGGCCTCGTTCCGTATAAAAAAAAATGAGATAAAACGTTCGTCAAAAAAAAAACAACAACACGCGCAAATTGTTACTAGCTTTACTGTCACCGAAATTAGTTCTTTTTTAAAACTGCACCAACCTTTTCACAGATGTTAGGCATGCCAAAACGCCCCTGGACTGTTATTACACAAGTATACAGACTGCACACCTCCTCTCCAGGCTGGCTCCGCATTCCATGCTCTGCCGTCTCTTCCTAACATGCAGTACTTTTGCATTTTCATTTAACGCCGATTAGAACTCAAATTTTATCTTATCGATGGTATATTCTGCCTTTTTTTAATTTTACAATTTTTATGGCATTTCTATGAACAACCAAAAAACAAAAGTCCTCTCCGATTTTAAAAAATTTTGTACTCCTTGATCGCCGGGGAAAGATATTATTTTGTCATGGAAACACGTCTTGCCCTGACGACGATACAAAGGTGAATCACAATTAGCATTTAAGCCCCCCCATTATTATATCACAACGATATATAATATATATGTTTAAATATCTACCTTAGCAGATTCGTAGAACCCCGTGCAACTATCTGTAGAATCTAAGACTGGTCTTAGATTTTACCCTAAATTCAGAAGAAACTTTTTGACTTCTTTTTCATAATAAGAATGTAAATTACCTTCTTCAGAGATTCATGAGTAGCAGGCAACTAATCCACTGATCTCCGAAAAATATTCTAAAGCGTGGCAGCTGAAACTAAAAAGTTTGTGAATAATTTTATAAAGTTGATGAATATTTTAATGACCGTATGTGTTGTCAATGTTTTGCCTGGCAGCAAATTTATGTAAGACCCCATTATTCAATCTCCGTAATCACGTTTAAAATTTAAGCAATAAGCTTTTTCTGGCGATGATAAACCATGCTCTGGTTGCATAACTGCCCTAGTGCTCTAGTTATTATATGGAAGGGCCTTAATCTGGCAAGCTCTGGATTACCATGGAGATCGAACCAGGGCAGTTTCTGGCCATTGTGTGGTATTGTTTAAACTGTCGCCAGTGTGCACATGTACTTTAAATCAAATTTTCCCACCGGGTTCAAGATTCCGAGCATCGTATTTTCCCTGGAATATAATCTGGGAGACGCGAAAACCGGCGCAAAGCCATCGATTTCCTCGGTAGTGCTGGCCTCATACAACATTGACAATCAGTGTACCAGCTGAAACCATGGTGAACGCAACATAATTTCAGTGCCCACCTTTCAACCACATGCCGTTGATTCACTTATAATTTGGTAAAAGAAAATGGCCAGTGCTAGCGGGGCTATGTCTTTAGCTCTACCAGCGGAAAACCCAGGAGGCCGCGAAGTCGGAACGTCAACCTCTCCAAGACGGGCCGTTAGCCCTCTTCTGGAAGTTCGAAGACCGCATTGCACCCTCAATTGTGACCATTGCAATTCAATTCTTGAAGACCGCTTCAAGCACCTAAGTAAATCCTATCCTATAAAGTAGCTTAATGAATGTTTTTCCTACTTTTTCAAGTTTTTCTGTGCTAATTATTTTTCTGTTATTACGTAAAGTTTTGCGTTAAGCCCTCCGAATGCGCTTGCTTTATTAACAATCTGCGTTAAGGGTTTTTTTGCTTATTCGCACACTTGTACGTGTTAAGCGCTCACAATTTTATTATTTCCTCAAAGAATTCACCGGTTTAACAGTCAAATGAAGCGGAAAATTCGTTCAAATAAAACGTACTAGCAGTGAACCTAGATTTTCTATTAGATTTCCAATCATTTGTGTGAAAGGAAAATAGGTAGTTAACCAGTTTTGCCTATCTGTTTTCAATTCACGGAGCGAAATATTCCTGAGTATTTCTAATTTTCGGCGAAAATATATAAATTGGCGCATACCGCGGTTTTAGGTGGAAAGTTCGCAAATTTTCCTCCCAACGGTTACTTTGCCGTCGGCGTGATATTGTTGTCTATATTTAACTGGCTTAAGGGTGACCTCCACAAAATTGATTGGAAATGAATATAATATATTGGGCAACACTAAATCTACCCACTCTGTTAGTAATAACCACAATCAGCTTTGGAATTTAAAAAGAAATAAATCAAAGCAAGAGGGCTCACCTTGTAATCAATCAAAAAAAGTTCGGGATTCCGAATTACGCACTAATTAATATATTTTCCAATAAAAACGTTTGAAGAGTTAATTCCAAATATAAATACGTAAGAAAAACTTGCAAAAAGGTTTATATTGGTTTCCCTAGTTTTCTTTAGTGATTCAGGTAAACTATGACAAATTTTTAGATCATTCTTTCTATAACCACAGTGTTAATTTCAAATTAATTACGCTTATACATGATTCTATTAACAATATATTCATTCTTCTTAGGCGAATTTTGAAATTCTTCATTCATTTACTGATCGGTAGCTCGAAGTACTTTATAAATGGAAATCTCCATTTATGATATTGTCCGATTTTCATATCCCTTTTTGCATCCGTCAAACAGACAATTAAACGCCCATCAATTGTCTAACAAACACAATAACAATCAATTATTAATCAATAGCATCTAATCTGAATTTGTGGTTCAATTGTCGAATTGTTTGTATCACATGAACCAGATAATTTTGTTTTTTTGTGAAACAAAAACCGAATGGTTTTAACCGTTCATAGCGAACCACAACAAACGCAGACTAGAGTAAATAGAGTTTTAGCTTTCATTAAGAACAGATATGTGCTTTTATAATCAATACTTTGGGCATAATATTGTACTCTTTACGTACATATTTTTGTTGTTGCGTGTTGTCATGGATGATTTAGTATTGCTTAACAACTTCTTAATTGTTAAAATTAAATACTTTAATACAATGTTTCGTGAACACAATATATTTAATTAAAATATGCTTTTATTGACTAACTTGGTAAGAATATTAATGATGAATGCTTTTCCTTTGCCTTCGACCAACATAAAATACCTACTTCCTAAAATTTTATATTTTTTAACTACTATTGCCAACAACCAAATTGTAATAAAATGCTTTTACTTTTTTACAATAACTGTTTCATGAGAGGAATCTAATTAATCAGTTATTACGAAGACAAGATATAATAACAGCAAAGTACCTGTATTGAGGTCCTTTGCCCAAAGTTGCGTGCTGGCGTACGTTAACTCAATAATAACCACTAAAACTCCTAATTAAACGCAATATTCAAAGTGCAATATGGAGGGTATATAGATGCAGTTGCCATAACTACCTTAGAGACGTTCTCACAAGCACTATCAAGATGGAAACATATCAAACTTCCAAAAGCGTCATAAAATTAAAATATCAAACCTTTTTTGGTTATCATACGCTGTACATTTTTATTTTATCAGCAGTGATTTATTTTAATCTTGACTTAATTCTAAATTATTACATTATTTTAGGATTTACAATGTATTACTCGTTGGTCACTGACCTAGTAGATATAACGTACGTTCTCATCTATTGTGGCGCTTCATATAGAAGCACAATATCTCTAAAAAAAAACCGCGTCACATTTTTCAATGCAGGAAAAATGTCATAAATTTAAGGATTATCTAAAGTGCATCGGTAAAACCTTTCGTGGTGTGGTATCAAGCACATAAATACCGACGCAAATAGAGTCTTCCAATACAAATTTCAAAACTATTCTTTATTTCAACTACATTCTTTAATATGTATTTTGTTTTTTTTTGGTAGAGTTTGCTAGGGTTTTAAAATTGTATGAGTCACGAGGTAAACATTATATTTTAATTTTTGCGGTACAAACGATCACGAACTGCAGTTCCTGAAACAATATAAATCCAAAAATGTATTTCGTAGACGCTCTTTGTATGTCTTAAATGAGTTGGGGTGTATAGACGTATAGTCCATTTCCATTTTTTTTAAACGCGGTTGATTATGTCACACATCATTGGGATTCGCCAATTACGTAATATGTAAGAACATTGGTATTAGCTAACTGTAACAATGCTGTTAAATGAATAAATCAGTGCCGCGTTACTTATAAAATATAGATAGCAGAAACGTTTTGCAGGAATCGCGAATGCAACAATTTATTCATCAACCAAATGAATATATTACAAACCTTTTCCATAAATAATGCTGTATATGTGTGCTTTGTAAAAAAATGATATTGTTTTTCAGTCTCTGCAGGTATGTTATAAGTAGAGAGCGGATTATAGGTCGTAAGGAATTTCAGTAGTCTCAAAACTAGGTCTGAAAGCTACAGAAATTTGGCATTTAAAATGACAAAAAGACCAAAAACGAGTAATTTACGATAAAAGCTGTAAAATTTTCTTGAATGCAATGATATATGTAACAATGTTTTTTAATTTTCATAGTTAAAAATTGTTTTTTATCTGATAGAAAGTATTTAAACTTAGAAAAGCTTCTTTCAACTTGGCAACAAGTCACCAGTGCGATTTGGTACAATATATTTTGTGACAAATTTGCATCTTTAGGTTTTAAACAATTCCACAACAGTTGCAAATAGGTAAAAACAAATAGGACTCAAAATACTCAAATTTTTGGGAAACCCATTCATGTTCAACTCTAAAATGCGTGTCTGCAACTGTATTGAATACCTATTTGCCCTAAAATCCGCCCTTAACTAATAATGAACAGTTGTTTACGCAACAATTTGTTCAACATCCAAATTAATATTACAAACCATTTCAATAAATAACGCTATACATGTGTGCTTTGTAAAAACGACGTTGTTTTTGAGTCTCTATAGGTACTTTGTAAGTAGATGGCGGATTTTAGGTCGTAAACCATTTCAATAGACTCAAAATAGGTCTGAAAGCCATGGAAATTTGGCAGTTAAACTAGCAAAACAGGTCGAAAACGAGTAATAAACGCAAAAAGGCTGTAAATTTTTTTAATGCAATAGCATAGATAACTACGTTTTCTTAATTTTACACAGTTAATGATTATCTTTTACCTGATAGAAAATATTTAAACTTAGAAAAGCTTCTTTCGGCTTCGCAAGATGTGGCGAGTCCAATTTTGTATAACATATTTTGTGGCAAATTTGCATCTTCTGGTTTTAAACATTTCTTTCCTGTTAATACTTGCTTTATATATTTCATGTGATTGACGCGTCTTTTAAATACGACACAGCCTACTTTGCTAGGAGTATTTCCCAAATTTGTATAGACTTCTTCAATTATATTAATTGATTCGAATAATTCCTATGGAATTATCAATACCAGTAAAGACCGCGAATAACATATTGTAATTTGTAGGTTAGATTACTTTTTTTTTGCATGTAAATATTAGGTACTGGTTAGACTACCAGCAGCGTACGATTGACATCTCATGTGAATGCACCAAGTTTACAGTTAAATAGTTTTTAGGTGGTATAAACAAATTTAGCCACCACAAAAAGCGATTTAGGTCAAGAATAGGTAAAATAGGCAATTATTGAAAATTATTGTGAAAATAGGCAAAAAAGTGGGGCTGAAAATATTCAAATTTTTGGAAAGCGCATTTATATTCAACTCTAAAATGCGCGCCTACAATGGTATTGAATAGGCTTTTCCCCTAAAATCCGCCCTTAACTAATAATGAACAGGTTGTTTACCGCAACAATTTATTCAACAACCAAATTAATATTACAAATCATTTCAATAAATAATGCTATACATGTGTACTTTGTAAAAACGACGTTGTTTTTGTCTCCATAGGTACGTTATAAGTAGAGGGCGGATTTTAGGTCGTAAACCATTTCAATAAACTCAAAATAGGTCTGAAAACCATGGAAATTTGGCATTTAAAATGACAAAACTGGTCGAAAACGAGTAATTTTTTTAATGCATTAGCATAGATTACTTTTTCTTAATTTTACACGGTTAAAGATTGTCTTTTACCTGATCGAAAGTATTTAAACTTGCTTCTTTCGACTTCGCAAGACGTCCCGGGTGCAATTTTGTATAAAATTTGTTGTGGCAAGTGGTTTTAAACATTTCTTACATGTTAATGCTTGCTTTATATATTTCATGCGATTGACTCCTCTTTTAAATGTTGCACAGTCTATTTAGCTAGGAGTATTTCCCAAATTTGTATACACTTTTTCAATTATATTCATTGATTCGGACCAGAAAAAGACCGCAAATAACATATTGTAATTTCTAGGTTAGAGTATTTTATTGCATTTAATACTAGGTAGTAGTTAGACTACCGGCAGCGTAAGATTTAAACCTCCGAGGAAGCCCCACATTTGCACTTAAAATTTTTTTAGTTCGTGCAAACAAATTTAGATACCATATAAAACGATTTAGGTCGAGAATAGGTAAAATAGGCAATTATTCAAAATTATTGGAAAAATAATCAAATAGGGCTCAAAATACTCACAGTTTTGGGAAATCCATTTACATTCAACTGTGAAGTGCGTGCCTACAACTGTATTGAACAGGCATTTGTCCTAAAAATCCGCCCTTTACTAGTGATGAACAGTTGTCTACCGCAACAATGTATTTAACAACCAAATTAATATTACGACCTCTTTCCATAAATAATGCTGTACATATGGGTTTGTAAAAAAACGTATACTTTTTAAGAATCTCTGAATTATAATTATACCACCACGATATATATTTAATGGCATGTAACATTTTATTCTGCAAACAATTTTAATGCTCGTGATGCATTACTTTCTAAAAGGATATTCTATTGTACTTAACTATACATACGTTTATAGGGTACAGTTTTAGACAGCCTACAGTACGTTATAATCGAGTTATAATTCTATATGGAATTTCACGATATATGTATATTTAATTTCATGCAACTCAAAGAAAGTTATCTGAATGAAACCAAAAGAAAAGTAAAGGCGCAAAACTAACGCTTATACGCTTCGTGCAACAGTTCCAAAGTTTTCCGGATGTGTTTTTACCATCAGATCAATTGATATCTTTGTTTTTATTAGGGAGCGTTGGACTTTATTCGCTTACCAAACATAGTGTATTACAGTTAGGAAATGTATTCGGTAAAACGGATATTAAATCGATCCGGAATCGCTTGTTAAATTTTGATTCAATGAAATATAACGAAATAATATTGAAAATTAATTTCATGTCGAAATTTAATACCCGGATCTTCTTTGCTTCCGCTCGGGAACGTTTCCTAAAAAATTGAATTCCCAAACATAAACTAAAGTTTACCGCAGTGTAACGGCAACTTCAAAGTCTAAAAGGCTTAACCTCCTTTGTTGATAAAAAGTGGTAGGAGTTAAGCTTTCATAGTGCGCAAAAATACAAAAAATATATAAAAATGTGAAAAAATAATTTCACTACAATAAAAATTTATATTGCGACCTTTGCAACTCTTCGTCCCAAATTAATTATTAGTTTTGTGAATATGGACAATGAAGTATACATTATCTTTTTTAACATTAATATTTAATGTACAGGGTGCTTTCGTTTATTTATCCTTACATAAATATTATACATGATCTCGGCAATAGCAAGAATAGATTAAAAAGAAGTGTTTTCAAAGGAATAAATCATCTTAATCAGAGAGAAAGCAAACATAGAAAATGTGTAGACGTTTCATTAAAAGAACACATTAATTTTCTACACAGCTTGTAATATAGCTTAAGATGTAAAAAGGTAATGG
>JABXWE010002232.1:0-65459 GCA_014611495.1 Limonius californicus | reverse complement strand
TTTCCGGAGAAACTAGTGGAAATATTGCTTTTGTGGATTATGGCTTGAAGAAATGGAAGGATATAAAAAATCTATTGTACAAACACTCAAATGGGCAACGACACAAGGTTTCATCTCAACTTTGGCTGAACTACAAATCAGTACCAAGAACCGAAAATAAATCCATTGCTTGCACGATCAATGTCCAAAGAGACAAGGAAATTCTAGATAATCGTAATCATGTACGCTGGTTAGTAAAAACGACATGCCACCTTGGGTCACAGGGACTCGCATTCCGACAAGGAAGAACACGAAGAATCCGACAATAAGGGGAACTTTATAGAGCTTTTGAACGTATTCGCCCAAGAGGATACTAAGTAAAAGGAAAAGTTGTCTTCACGATATGGGCACTATGCATCCCCTGAGTATCAAAATGATCTGATAAAGGCTGTGGCTCATTGTACAAGGCAGAAAATTTTGACTAAGATGTCGAAAAATCGCTATTTCACTATCATGGTGGATGAAACTAAAGGTGCATCTAAAAAGGAACAATTGAGTTTCGTCATCAGATTTACTGGCCAAAATGGTAATGTGAACGAACATCTTTAGGGAACTAAACATGTCAAGAATTTGAATGCAAGCAATTTAGTTGATCATATAAAAAAACTACTGAATGAAAATGGACTATGTATTAGGAACTGTGTTAGCCAGTGTTACGATGGAGCGGCCGTCATGAGTGGACATCTAAATGGTGTTCAAAAGAGGATCCAACATATTGTTCCATATGCGATGTATGAGCACTGTTACGCACACAGATTGAATCTCTGCCTAGTCGCTACTATAAAGATAGTCAGATAGTCCAGACAGTATATAACTTCATTATGAATGGACAAACAAAATATGAAGTATTTGTGGAAACTCAGAAGTCCAACAACCTACAGGTATTACACTTGGAGAGATTAGTCGAAACAAGGTGGTCTTATTGGTATAACTCTTTGAAAAAAATTAAACTTCGCTACGTAGAACTCAAAGACACCTTAAATATTGTGGCCAGTCAAAGCGTAGACATTTTGGCTCGAGCTGAAGCTACGAGGCTTTTAAAGGAAATTACGAAACAAAGCTTTATATCTTCTTTGATTATCACTGAAGCAATTCTCGAAAAAAATCATATGCTCTCTTGCGAACTACAAAATAAGAAAATAATAATCACGTCGGCTATTAAATTAGTTAAAGCGTCGATACAGATGTTAACTGATATGAGAACCGATGTGAGGTGGAATCAATTTCAGGACGAAATAACCGAATTCATGAAAAAAGCGACCGTAGAAGATATGCAAAGGCGAGAATCACGGAAAACAACCACAAGTAGTCGCCTTACTGATTTTTTTGTAACTTCAACCATAGGAAAAAATACAACAGAATCGCCAGACGAAATAAAGAGAGAAATACTTTATGGAATTTTGTACCGTTTCATCAGAGAACTGGAGGAACGTTTTATAATAAATAATGAAGTTGAAGAACTTAGACTTAGATTTGGTACGTCTTGAAACTGAATTTTTTACAGCTAAAGGTTCAATTAAATCATCACACACAATATTGTCGAATTTAGAAGAACTGAGAGACAGTTTAAATGAAACTCCAGAAGCCTTTAGACTTTAGAGAATTGCTGAAAGCAATTGAGATAGTACTTTGCATTGGGATCTCAATTATTGCATCCAATGAAAGCAGTTTTTCATCATTAAACAAAATAAAAAATCTCTTCGCACTAGTACTGGTGACGATAGATTGAGCAATCTGCTTGTAATGGCCGTTGAGCGCTATTTTGTCAAAAATCTGAATTTAGACGATGTCGTAGACTATTTTCCAAGAATGAAACAAAGGCGATATCCATTACTGAATTAGCAATTAGATACTTACTCAATTAAAACTAATATAATATGTTATTCTTTATGTATTACTAGGAATGACGGTTACTTTTGTTAGAATAAAAGTTTTCTTTTGTTACGCCATATTTACTCCATGTTTATAGACTTATACCTATACCTTTAAATAAAGTTTGAATTTTTATGTAGTTATTTATTTCTAGTAAATTAAAGATGTCGGAGAAACTTTTTTACTAGAATAGGGTACAATTTCTGTCTTAAATTATTTCGATAAGTTCCGCTAGATTTTAAATTTTATTTCTAAAATGTTCGATATTTTGAGATTTTTTTAAATTTCATCCTAAAATTGTCAGACGCTTTTAAATAGCTTTAAAATTGGCCACGCCCACTTTAAAAAAATTCGCCTGCGGCGCTACTTTTACTCCCTTGCCCCCCCTGCTAAAGTCTGAAATGACGCCCCTGTTTGCATTACATTAAATTATTGTACTAATTAGTACCATTGATCCTGATTACCCTATATCAAAACAAAGCTAATTTAATAGTCTTTCAATTCGAGTCTAATAAGTATATAGGGTCTTTTATTTATGAAAATGTAGCAATAACGCATTTTGCAAATAGCAGTCACCCTCTATAATATATTGAGTTGTGTTTCAAGTCGATATAACAATTTCCTGTAAATATTGATCTAAAATTGAATTACTGAGAAACGATATGATAATGGATAGTTTTATATAATACTTTAATTCTCTGTTACTGGGGAATTTATAATTTAATTATATTTTTTTAAATCTAGTACTTATGATTTTACATAACTGCTTAATAATATAATCAATTTTTGATCATTTAAACACATTACTGTTGGACAACCCTATATATTGTTGTTTGTGAATTTAATGCTAATTAAGTATTGTTTTTGATAGTTTAAATAGAAATTTAGTATTATATATAATATTTATATTTTTTATTTTTTAGATTCTCAACAATATGGCAGTTTGTTTGCTCTACGGTGGTCATTTGAAGGATGCAATAGCGATGCTAGAATCTGCAGTAACTGTAAGTCCAGTGCAAGCACTACAAGAATCACTGCTGCTAAATCTCTGCACTTTGTATGATATGGAGTCATCTAAAGGCAGATTGAAAAAGTTTGCACTTCTGCGACAAATAGCGAGGTACCAAGCTGATGCTCCAGCTCAGATTCTTGAGAAACTGTATGGATAAATTAATATATAACAAATCAATGTTATCACAAGTTGTTCTCAGCCTTTACTGGCAGTAAAATTCATTAATTTATCTTCATGATCAGTACTATTTTTAAATATACTGGCACTTGTTGAGAAACTTTTTTTTGTTGGTATCGTTTTTGGATTGGAGAGTTACCTTCTCATACTTTAAAATTCTCACCTAAACTATCCAGAATACCATTAAACATCTTAGAGTAAATAACGTATCATACACCGAAACTTTATTTGAGAATCCTTATTTTAAATACTTTTTATATAAATTTTTTATTATAGTTTAGGGTTCTCATAACTTTGTAAGATGTCAAATAAAAATTTTTGATAGAATAATTTTGTCATGAGAAGCATGCATATTAAATATTTCTGTGTGAAAAAGCTTTGTAAAATAAGATCATGTGTGCATTGGAAAAGCTGTCTTGGTAAACTTGACAAAAGTTTCTCTGAAATGCTAGCACACGTGCTTGTTTTGTGAGTTTTACTGCCACAGGAAGTAGCTGAGAGAACTGCATATTTGTAGTGCAATACGGTGTGGTATTCCTGCACAATAAAATATTTATTGTTTTGCACACTTGCGTGTATTTTTAACGCCATTTTTAAGAAAAACCAAGATTTCATACAACATGCAAAAGAGGCTTTTTAACTTTACATACAGAAATTAATTCAACTTGGGACAACTGTAAATTTATATTATTTTTAAGTAGGTTACAAGATTACGTATTGTAGTAATTGAATCTGTACAGTCAGTGGCTAATTTAATTTAATAATGGATATGTAGAAAATGTATATTATACAAGTAGGGAAAGTAAGTAAAGCTTGCACCAAGCAAGCTGGCAAGGTACTAAACATGTATTGCAGTAAGATAATCAAGACTTTCTATAGATAATTTTTGCAATGGCAGTAAGTCATTTGTTTTTCTGATCGTAACATATACAGTCAACTTTAAGAAGCACAGATGCTACAAACTATTGGTCATTTTTAAGCTACCAATTTAAGTTCTTAATTATGCTAATGGATGATTCAAAATATAAAACCCGTAAATAAGAATAATTTGACATCAGCGGCAATTGAAAAATATTGAAATTGTGTATAACCAGATGATATGTAACAGACAATCTATATTATATTACAAAAAGATATTATTATTTATTTTTGTACCAATAGCATGTAAATACATGCAATTCTCACTTTCTAATTTTATGTAGATTTCTAATACCAGTTTCCTAAATATTGGACTAACAGCTTGTAATTGAGAATATAGAAAGCAAGTTGTTTTTTTTTTCTATAGCCACTGCTACAAAATTTTATGGTATAATATTTCGTACCTACATTGTGTTGATTTAGATTTGAAACGTAGGACTTTGACATGTAAAATTAAACTAATCATTATAGAGTAAAATACGAGAGTTGTCCATAAAATAAGGTCTCCAATTTTTTTTACAAAGAAAAACGTTTATTTGCAATGAGTTATACATTGTTAGAAAGCCTGGACTTTCTACTATTTTTCTTCATAATCCCCGTTGCGATCGATGCATTTTTGCATGCAGTGTAGCAACTCTCCCGCCGCGGCGCGCAGGTAGCGTACGACCTCTTCTTTCAACTCCTCGTTGGTCCTGAAATTCATCCCACCCAGGTGTGACTTCAACGCAGGAAAGAGATGATATCACTTGGCGCTAGGTCCGGGCTGAAGGGGGGGTGTGTGACGTTATCCCATCCAAATTGGCTGATGAGGTCAATTGTTGCAAGGGCGGTGTGGGGACGGGCTTTGTCCTGATAAAAACGCATTCCCTTCGTCAGCATGCCCCTTCTTTTGTTTTGAATTGCACGGCAAAAGTTCTTCAAAGTTTGACAGTAGCGATCAGCGTTTATTGTTGTCCCGGTAGGCATGAACTCGCACAACAATATCCCCTTCCTATCCCAAAACACAGTCGCCATCACTTTGTTGACAGACAATGTTTGTTTAAACTTTCGCGGCTTCGGCGATTCTGAATGCCGCCACTGACGGGACTGTTCTTTTGTCTCTGGTGTCGTGTAATGTACCCAGGTTTCGTCGCCAGTGACAATTAAATCCAAGAATTCCTCGCCCTCTTCTGCATAGCAATCAAGGAATTCGCGGGCCGCTTCAACCCGTTGCTGTAGGTGAGCATTCTGGGGACCCACCTTGCACACACCTTGTGATAATGCAAATGTTCTACCAAAATCTTGTCAATAGTAGTCTTACTGACATCAGGGATCAATTTGCAGCTCCCGAACCGTCACCGGTCGATCTTCAAGCATTACCCTCTCCACTTTTGCAATCATTTCATCCGAAATCGATGGCTGTCCGGCACGCTGTTCATCATGGACGTCTGTTCGACCGTTTTTAAACCCTCTGCACCATTTTCGCACGTTTTTAATGTCCATACACTTCACATAACGGTCGATAAATTTTTATAGGCGTAGTGTCCTTAGCATACAAAAAACGAATCACAGAACATAACTCACACCTGGCGGTAGGGGCGAGTGGAAGCTCCATCGCGGTCGGCTACCAAACCAAGATTAAGCCACAGAATAAATCATCATCATCATCAATCAGCCATTTTCTGTGTCCACTGCTGAACATAGGCCTCCCCTAATTGCTGCCATTTAGTCCGGTCTTGAGCTGATCTAATCCAGTTATTTGTAATCCGCTTTATATCGTCCAACCATCTGGTTGGTGGTCTACCTCTACTTCTTTTATTTTCACATGGTCTCCATTCTAAAATTTTCTTAGTCCACCTACCATCCTTGGATCTGGCTATATGCCCTGCCCATTTCCACTTCGCCATTGTTATTCATTTTAGTGTATCACAACCCCTGTTTTCTGTCGGATATAAACGTTTGTTAGTCTGTCGCTCAATTTCACTCCAAGCATTGCTCTTTCCATGGCCCTTTGAGCCACCATTAGTTTATTAGCTGAGCGTTTTGTTAATGTTAATGTTTCTGCACCATACGCCAGTACAGGCAGAACACATTGGTCGTAAACTTTGCGTTTTAAACACATAGGGATGTCACTTCTAAAAACTTATTTTAATTTTCCAAATGCTGCCCATGCAAGGCCAATTCTTCGTTGTAATTCACAGGTTTGATTGTCTCTGCCGATGTTTAGTTCATGTCCTAAGTATTTGTATGAAGACTTCCTCGATTTCAACAAGATTCGTCATTAATCTTGTTTTGTTGAAATTTAACCTTAAACCAACCTTCTCTGTGGCGATTTAAATAGCTACGGATTTATTCTGTGATTAAGCATCGCAGCGTCGGAGTGGTGGGGATTTGTAGGCGGGGAATCAAGCTGCACGCCAGTGTTGCCAGATCTTGCTTTAAAGCGTTCCTCGCGACTCTAGCGCCTTGGAGACCTTATTTTACAGACAACCCGCGTAATACACGTACAATTTGTTCAGCATTAAAACCTACATGCATGCATGACGTATTTTTGCAAATACTACGACTGCAAAAATGTTTATAAAACGACATATCTACCCGTAACTTTGATAATTAAATCAATTAAAAGAAAGAATTGTTGTAAGTTTCAAAGTCTTAGGACCCAGGAGCTTAAAAATGACACAAATCGTTAACATTGGTAAACTATTTGCTTAGCTAATTGATAGTTTGAAATTTCATTAGAACAAAATCGAAATCGTTCAGTTTGGGTAAATTGGTTATTTATTAAGTTCATTTACGCAGGGATGTTTAATGTAAACAAAATGTTTGTGAGAGTCAATATTTACAATAGTTTGATTTTGTATAATAAAGTTCTATGTCTGAAATTTGAATCAGTGTTCTGTATGCTTTGCGATTGATTATAAACGTCTTAATTAACAATTGGTAAAATTTAATAATTGAAAATCAACTTTATAATTAAAATGACTGTATATGGCTAAATAAAATATTTCTAATCTTGTAATGAATATTAACTGCTAACTTGAACTGTGATAATAAAAGATAAGTACATAAATAACTGAAAGTAAAAGTATTACTTTTGGTATATTAAATTAATTACATTATGATGGTGGATAAAGATTTATTTTACTACGAGCGTAACATTATATTTATTTTCAAGTAATCATACTGTTTGTTGACAATCACAATATTAAATTAGAATAAAAGAAAACGACTGCCATTGCTTTATCTCTTTCTACATAAAATTGTTTCCGTTAGTCTGACACATCAGTGTCAAATTCTATATTGTATACAACCAAATAGTTTAGTACTCGAATGTATCATGAAGTTAAGGACATCCCATAACAGTTGACATTCTTAGAGGATTGTACTTGAGTATCGTAGATAGCCCGTAAATTCATTAGAATTGAATTATATGTTAGCATTTTGATGTTGCAGATTACTAGTCAAGTTTTAGTGTAACATAAATGTTATAAACGGATAAAGTATTGCTGCCATAGTGTATTATTTTGTTAATCTGATTTATACAGTGCCAAGTGTCTTATTAGTTTCACTTTCAAATTAGCAAAATATAACCTTTGTAGTCCAATAATTTCTCATTTTATATTACATTCAACTGACAAATATCTAGCATGACACTTTAGTTCAAACTACAAACCAAAGTATTCCATTCCATTAAAGTACAGAACACATAAATTTAGATACGTGTAATGGAAATGCAAACAATCAACAAACAAATACTTTCCTTTTTGCAACATTATTTGGCGTTTGCGATCACTTTGTTAACCAAAGGCCATTTCAACATATTTCATTCATGCAGTATTTTATCATCCTCTCCAATCAATTAAACACAGAGCAAAATGATAGTCGTTTCTAAAATATAACTTCTGTGGGTAATTTTAGAGAAGTACTTTATTTATTATAAATAATAAACTGTATGTGGCCTTTTTTGCAGTAACTATGGCATTTATTTTGAAATCTTTGATGAGCTAGAACTATCATCAACCCTGCTGGCCATCAATTAAATGTTGAACATACACATAACTGCCTATATTTTATTGATTAATATTTCTTTGTAGTTCGTATATCCTGTCGTCCTAATTCACCGAAAGCTCATAGTACTGTATAATTCACCACTTTAAAAAACTTCAATTGAAACTATTTGTATGGTTAAAGTATTCTAGATTGATGGCTTAAACTGAGTACAGAATAAATATTACAAAAAAATCTACAATTTTATAGAGTATGTTATTCTATACAAACAGATGAATTCCCAATTTAAGTTGTCAATGTTTTATATTCTTGTGTAACTAAACTGCTAATGATAATAGACAGAAACGGTAGAACTAAACCTGTACAATCCTTCCAGAGCAACAGATTTTGCAAAGAAGTTCAATTACACTTTCTAGACGTATTTATAATTAGTTCTAAAAAGGTGTCAGTATTAATGTGTAGATGTGGTTTTTCATTCACATGCACTATTATTGCATTTTACATTTTAAGAAATTTATAAAATTGTCCATCACAGAATATCTTTATGGTGTTTGTTATATACATCTTAACATTACTCAAATACATAGATACTATTTTACCCATCCAAAATTTATTTTAATATTTCATAGAGTTTATCAACATTACTAGTAATTATTTAAGGAAAGTACTGTTAATAATTTATTAGAAAAGTCTGACTCTATGGCTAGTAAATGGTTTTGATCATTTAGTAAGTAGTAACGCTCTATTTTGAAAAACCTCTCCTAAATTAATTTAGAAAATCTGTACTTCCCATTTTGTTTTACTATTATTTTTCGTATTGTTACAGCCATGTTTTTCACAAAAATTATACATAGGAATATAAACATGTATTTATAAATAATCATTTCTTTTTTATTATTTATTGATAACTAATTTATACTAATTTAAAACAATGTTTATTAAGTTGTTACATTTTTTTTAACACAATAAAGTGATTACACGTTAATGATGTGAAACAGTTTTTGATTTACCATATTTCTTTTCCCAATATTGAACAAATTCTTTTTTACGTAATTCACGACGAGCAAAATATTCTGGATACTGAGCTTTTTCAAGGGGGTGCCAATAATCGAGGACCCAGTCTGGTGGTAGCACCTCTCTTTCATATGCAACACCTCCAGGTGACTCTGGGACTGAAATAAATAATAATAATAAGTATACAATTTTTTTTTTATGTTTTTGTGCAATTTCTATTTTGTACTACACTATAATGCAATATGTTGATTTAGATTTGATAGGTACATATGAATGTACGATACAAAATTAAACGGTTGTAAATATTATTTCTCCTAATTATTTTAAGGGAAAATAGTAAAAATTTTGTACTAAAATCTGCATGTAGTAAATTATTTGTATCTTCAGTTATAAGTACCATTTTTCATAAAAAGCACGAGAAACATTTTAAAAATTAATAGCAGCTACCTATGACTTTTCCTAATACTAATAAAGCCAGTTGTATTATTAACTGAAAAAGTAAATCAAATGCAGTTTTTGATGAAACACAAACTACCTATTTCTGAGGTATTTATGGGAACTAATAATTACAACAGTCTGATTTTACAAATTTGAAGCAACTCCACGTGTATTAAGCAAAATAAAGAGTTATCTGAATCCATTTTCAAGGGATAACTATTATTTAGCTCTTGTTGAAAATAGTTTCACATTGTGATTCAACCTGGATAGAATATTAGATTTTCTATGTACATTGAACTTAATATTTTAATTCTATTTGCGCAAAATTTACAGGCTCTTTGTAATTCAGTAAGCATTATTATCTAAGAACACAAAGAACTATCAGAAATTCTAATGTTCTGCATTACACTTACACTTTCGAGGAAGCCAGTGATTCTTTTGAAATAATTCCTCTTCCCCTTTTATTATCAAATCTTTAGCAATTCTCATATCTTTGATATCTTTTTTGTCTTCAAAACGCTGTCGCATAAGAACAGCATAGTACCGATACACTTCTCTGAAAGTAGAAGTTCAATTACATAACCTTTTTGTTGTTTTCACATCCATCAATACCTTCTGTCATACCAACTTTCTAGGCATCTTAAAGCTCTTTTGTACAAACTCTGTACTTTCCTTGTATGTGAAACAAGACCTACAACGGGTAAACTAGCCATCAGAACTATAAATCTGCGACCAATACCTATTTTGGTTAAAGATCGATCAGCTGTTTTGATTCGGTGTTTTTAGTTTTATTGGTTTTACTAGGAAGTAAATTGAAGTATTAAAATCCCTAGAGTACAATTCTAGGGATTTTCAATGCCTACTTTAGTTTTTGCAAGATTAACCACAGCAAGATTGCCAGGTTGAACGAATTCTCGTTAAAGTGGCAACCTTATAAAATAGCTTATAAAAATGACTACAAAACTTTGCCGAGTCTTGCACGGAGCTTATAAATTTTAGTATTTTCTCAGAATTGTGTGAGGTCTATATATTGTACTAATTTATCAATGAAGTAAATGCTATAACGGTATTAAAATGTTTGCATCTAATTAATTTTCATTATCAGCGTTTTTTATTAGTTTTGCTAGAAAATGTATGTTTAAAATGTTTGTATGTTTGTGGACATCATTAATACCAGCACAGTTAATAAGAGTACGTAAATGTGTCTGTTTGGTAAATACAGTTTTTCGAAGTCATAATCTACAGCTTTAGTAAATATTACCATAAAAAATAATTGTGTCAATCCACAATTAAGGCATAAAAATTAAATTTGTTAAACGCAAATAGTACCTATGTGAATTGCTAGAGCAACAGTGACTCATGTAATAGCAAAACCAGGAAATAGATGCTATAATAAATTTCTTCAAGCACATTATTTAGTGTACCTACCTACTTCTCCTTCTTCTTAACCAGTTTTAACGTCTATGCCGTCTTCCGGTTCCCAATACGTTGTTTAGTATACTTTAGAACTGGTTTAAATAAAAAATAAGCAAGCAGTGAAATAGTAGTCAATATTAAATGAAAAACGGCGTTGAACGTTTAGTAAATTTTATAAAAATATATATATACTAAATAGCATATTTTATAAAAATAATTAATTATGTTTATATTCTCACAGGCAGTTGAACTTTTGGACATTATGCTCATAATTTTAATTTTTAAACAATACTCGCATAAATATTTCATGTTAAATGTAACTGCTAATGAATTTTAGTTGGCGTTTGGAAAGCACGCCTCACTGATTTTGGAAACGGCCGTTCCTTTCCTTCACACGATTTTTTTTTTGTAAAGAGTCTGTCCTTTACTTGTAGACCTAATTTATAAGGGCTACAACCAGAAAATAAACATCAACTTTCATAGACAATGAATGGCATTGTAAGAAACTACCTACTCGGTAGTTGAATTTTATATTTCCATATTTGAAACCATTCCTTTTCAGCGTTTTCTTTCAGCTCTTTATTTCAGGGCTTTGATTAACAATATGACTTTGAATTAGTAGATTTCAAGTACATAAGATAGGCAACAACCGCTGTCTGTAGCGCAGTCTATTGCTGTGCTAAAGGTTTGGTTTAGTTTAGCCCACAACATTTCTAAATTATTACTTTTTTTGTTGAATACCCTCATGAGTGACATTCTACACATAGACGTAGGTATTAACTAAACACTAAATTATGGGAGCTATTTCTTTAGTTTGGTTCTTCAGATTTTTAACAGATAATTAACTTATTTTTATGAAAATTATTAGTTCCAAAATTAATGGGGCCATAAAATGCGTGTTGTTTCTAAAAATGGGGTGCACCTGCACCGATTTCTCACGATCCAGCACCCGTTTTTGGCCTATAAAAGCAGAAGTAAGTTGTTAAGAGATTATTCTTGGTATAAACGTCAAGAAGCACAGCTCCTTTATAGATTCCCTAACCCTTCACCCACCAACGCTTTGAGATATCTCAGCAACTTACGGGGCTTCTCTTAACAATTGCGCTTTGAGGTATTTCAGCTGCAGCGCAATGTTTCCTTAACCCTTTACCTACCAGCGCTTTGAGGTACCTCAGCAGCTTACGACTTCGCTTGACGATTGCGCTTTGAGGTATCTCAGCTGCAGCGTCAAGTTTCCTGAACCCTACACATGCCAGCGCTTTGAGGTATCTCAGCAGCTTACGGGCCTCTCTTGATGGTTGCGCTTTGACGTATCTCAGCTGCAGCGTCAAGTTCCATTAACCCTACACCTGCCAACGCTTTGAGGTATCTCAGAAGCTTACGGGCCTCTCTTGATGGTTGCGCTTTGAGGTATCTCAGCTGCAGCTTCAAGTTTCTTAGTCATCCACCTTGCACCTTCAGAAAACCACCTTACATACAGGCCTGTAACTTCATCGTTATTCTTTCGTGTTACTGAGCAAATAGTTTAAATTTCCAAAGGAAACAGTTATACTTGAGATCACATTGCGCTACCCCGGCTAAGGTTTCCTGCAGTTTCCTAGCCTGAACAGGTGAATACTGGGGGCAGTTAAATTGCTCTGTCTGCAGTTAATATTTACGTTAATAAAAGTAGCCTTGCTGGTGTTTTATTTCACGCATTTAGCTCAACTACTCTAGATTAGAACCTAAGACGATCACGACGAATAAAAGATAAATACAACACAAGGTTCCGTAGCGTTACAATGCTAAATAATATATTTAGTATACATATTTTTATCAAATTTACTAAACGTTCAATACTGTTGTTCATTTAATATTGATTAATTTCTGATCTGCTATAAATTTATAAGTAAATTTTGACTTTCTATTGAATTATATGGGAAAAACTACATGCTTTGTGTATTAGAAATTAATTGCATTTTTATGAGTTAAAAGATTTAGTGAAAATAGATATTTATTAAAAAGATTGCTCAATTGAATGTGTAGGTATTTGAAACACATAAAATAGGACAAGTTTTTGCTGTTAAAAGATTTGCTGCAGCGATTCCGTTACATATGGCAACCTAGCGTGTTTGGTGATGGCAACCCGAAATGTCTTGAATGAAATCTGATTTCTACCACTGTTACTGACAAAGTGTTTGGCGGGAAAGAAAGAAGTAGGAAGACGTATGTTTATCCATTTTACAAACTTTTACTACAAATTATTGTAAATCATGGGAATTTTAAATTTGTCCAAATTGCTAGCAGATTGTGTGCCGCAAGCAATAAAGGAAAACGAAATAAAGAATTACTTCGGTATGAATTTCAATTCCTAACCAACTTTTTCTGCAATATATTATGTTTACGTTTATAGGCCGCAAAATTGCTGTCGATGCTTCTATGTGCTTGTATCAGTTTCTAATAGCCGTCCGAAGCGAGGGGGCCCAACTTACCTCTGTGGATGGCGAAACTACATCACACTTAATGGGCACTTTTTATCGCACAATTCGTTTGGTGGAAAACGGCATTAAGCCAGTTTATGTATTTGACGGAAAGCCACCGCAAATGAAATCAGGTGAACTAGGCAAACGCGCAGCTCGACGTGAAGAGGCCCAAAAAGCATTAGAAAAAGCAACCGAGGCAGGCGATACTACAGAAATTGATAAATTTAATAGAAGGCTTGTTAAGGTGACTAAACAACATGCAGATGAAGCTAAACATTTACTTACTTTGATGGGGGTTCCGTATATTGAAGCTCCGTGTGAAGCAGAAGCACAATGTGCTGCAATGGTAAGTGTAGTCGGTTTATCTGGTGATTTTAGCAAGTCGAGATCTTGAAGTCAGTAAGTGACGTAAGTTAAATACAGGAAAGTTGCTAATTTAGTGACGCTTTTGTTTTTCCGAAACAAGAAAATTATCATATACTATAACTAGTGATGGAAATTATTGGACAATACCAAAAATATGTATTGCAATTATTTAATAATCAGATCCTTGCCTAATTTTCATTTGGTCTTTGATAGTTTCATCACTAACTGTGGCATTGGGTTTGCCTTTGTAGATGTAGAGCATTTTTTATGTGAATAGCCAATATTGTCATAAAATGTATTACTTTAAGAATTTAAGAATCGGTGATAAAACTGAAGTACTAATTAATACGAACTGATAGTCTTGTGGGTCATGACAAATTTTTGTTTATTTCTATTGTTTTCATGGGTAATTGGATGTAAATTAACATTAATAAATTCAATATAATGTTAATTGTTACCTAGGATGTTACACATTGTTGAAATTGAAAAAAAAAACATTTTTACTGTCAATAAACAAAATGGCTTTTGTTTGAGGGAATCGTCTTTGTATGATAGTAACCAGAGCACTAATCATTTGTTTTTTTTTACAACCGGTGCAGTCTGCTTGCTAGATTAAAAATTTTTTTATAAACCATTTTCAAAGTTTGTTGAAAAAAGTATGCCAACCTACACATCATTGGAAAAGAAAAAAAATGAGCCTTTTAACAAAGCCAAGTTTCAACACGGGACCTTCTTAAAAATATGTAAGTAGGTGTTGTATCTCCAAAACTACGAAATAAATAAATTTTGAAAATATGCCTGATTTGTAAAATCTACGATTTCCTACATATTAGTTTTTAAAACTTATAAGCAACTGCATTTATTTTACACATTAAGAATAAAGAATAACAAGTTTCAGGTATTGCAGGTAAATATTTGCATTTTGCTACCTAACTGTGCAGTATGGTAATAGACCTCTGAATCACTGTATACCGATTATGATGCCAATATCTGAACATATTCAGTGACTTTATTTCTTGCAATAAAACCAATTTGTTATTACAGGTAAAAGCTGGAAAAGTCTTCGCAACAGCTACAGAAGACATGGATGCGCTCACTTTTGGTTCTAATGTTTTATTACGTCATATGACATTTAGTGAAGCAAGAAAGATGCCAATTCAAGAATTTCATTTGGATAAAATTTTGGAAGGGTTAAATTTGAAACATAGTGAGGTAAAGAGAAAATGTTTATTATTTAATTGGCCGTAAAATATTTAAAAAAATTATTTTAGTTCATAGACTTGTGTATCCTTCTCGGTTGTGACTACACTGATAGTATTCGAGGTGTAGGACCTAGACGAGCTATAGAACTTATAAAGGAACATAAAAGTATCGAAGAGATCCTTAGTAAAGTTGATAAAAAGTACACTGCACCAGAGAACTGGAACTATGAAGGTGCAAGACAGCTATTTGTAGAACCTGAAATCATGGATCCCAATACCATAGAGGTACATGCATTTTTTATAATGAAATTTCAAACATACTGTTCATATTTAAATTTCAGCTGAAATGGAATGAACCAAATGAAGAGGGCTTAGTGAAATACCTCTGCGGAGACAAACAGTTTAATGAAGAGCGTGTTAGGAATGGATCTAAGAAGTTGATAAAAGCACGTGGTACAAGTACCCAGGGGCGTCTTGATAATTTCTTTACAGTGTTATCATCTACCCCTGCTAAACGTAAGGTTGATTCGAAGAAAGAAACTCCTAATAAGCGTGCAAAAGGTAGTGGAGGAAACCGAGGAAGGGGTAGGGCCAAATAAGGTGAAGAACAACTTTTTTATGATCTGATATTTGGAATGCTTGTGGATCAATGAATGAATATAATTGTATTGTATTGAATGTACGACTTTTTTAAGATGTAATTTGCTTCTATTTAATTAGTATTAGGTAGCATCCGTTTTGTTTCTTAATTTTCTACTTTAATCAATTTATAATTTGTATGTGTAAAATAATAAAATTGCATGTAAAATGTTAGTATTGATAATGGTCTTGGCATTTAAGCTAATAAAGAACGTTCTTAAGTTGTCCATATGTATTTTATTGTATTATACTTTGTAGGATAGAACAAACATGTGCTAAATGAAAACTAAGAACTTTCAACTCTATACACATCAACTCAAAAATTGGATGAGTGTAGATGAAAAACCATATCTAATGTGTTTGAAATAGTATAAAATTAAATACTAATAATCTTAGTGTTTTGCACTTTAATGAACTTACGAAATTTGGAATCCATTATGATTCATTTGTTTCCAGACAACGGATCATTGTAAGTAATTATATTTTAGAGAATCTGGTTGATTATAGATATACTGTAGGAGTAGCCCCGTTTATTAGTGATTAGCCACTTCACTAACCAGCATAAGAGATGAGTCATGAAATTGGCCAAAAATGTATTTAGATAGGAGTAGACGGCAAATTTTTTTGTAACTACAACAGCTCAATATAAAAACAAAAAGAGTTGTTTTCATTTTTCAAACTTCATTTAGGGTATGGACCTTGATCTTTCTGTAGCCACTTAACATTTTCAATTAACTTATGCATCAGGTGGGAAGTTAGTTATTAGTTTTCAAACGGGATGCTTTTTTTCCGCCTCACCCTGTGTAATAATTGATATTTGATTTTTGTAACCAGTTGTGACCTAATAAACTACAGCTTACCGGTTTTAACCTTGCTTTTGAGTGAACATTGCGCACTACTACGAAATTGGTGGGGGAGGTCTAATGATCATTTCATCGTGTGTTTGTAGCAGTCAACATCGCTGTACACTCCAGTGAAAAGTGCGTGCAATGGAGTTTCAATCTAAAATTAAAGCATGGAAGCGTACGCGCGTTTCTTTTACTGAGTGTACCGAATAATAGAGGCCAGAAAGAAGGGCAGCAGAGCAATCATAATAAATGAAAAAGTAATTATAAACGGATAGGGATGGAAAATAGAGGATCTGGAGGGAGAAGCAGAGGGGGAGACGGAGGCGAAGGAGCAGGAAGAGGACACACACAAAATGGAGTAACGTGAAAGAATGAATAAACAAAGCAGCAGGAAAAATAATGGGAAAGGAAGGAAAAAAGAAGAGGAAGGAATGGTTCAATGAGTCATGTAAAAGAGCATATGAAGAAAAAGTGGAAGCGAGACTAAAATGGTTAAGGTACATCACAGAGGATCATAGAATGGAATACGAAGAATAGAGAAGGGAGTGCAATAAAATAATAAAAAGTAAAAGAGAATGGATGGAAGAGAATCTACGTGAAGTAGAAGAAGAGAGTAAGAAAGCAAATACGAAACAATTCTACCAGAAGATCAATGACCAAAACAAAGTGTATAAGCACAGAATAGCAGGAATAAAAACAAACAAGGCAAGGTAGCAGAAGACGAGAAAGAATATAAAGAGGTCTGGAAGGGCCACTTTAAAGAGTTACTAAATACAAATCAAAAACAGGAAGAAGTAACGAACAAAGAAGAAATAGAAGAAGCAGATGAAGTCATGATAAAAGAACCTACGCTAGAAGAGATGAAGCAAATTATAAGCAGCAGCGGCAACGCAAAGTCACCGGGTAAAGAAGAAATAAATATAGAACTAATAAAACATGGGGGGGACGCACTACAGGAAAATTTATTTAGACTAATACAAAGAATATGGAGAGAAGAAGAGATGCCAAGGGACTTTGAAATGGGCTAATAACTATATATAAGAAAGGTGACCAGCAGGAATGTAAGAACTACCAAGCAATTACCCTGCTAAACACGACCTATACTTACTACAATAATACAAAAAAGACTTATGAGACGCGACAAGAAATGCAATAGGACAATATCAATATGCTTTCGTAAAAGGAAAATCAACAGCGGATGCAATATATGTATGTATTGAAACAAATAATGGAAAAGACGCAAGAATAGGTATAAGATAGAAACGGAAATATCATTTACAGACTTTGAGCAAGCTTTTGATTCTGTGGACAGAAGTAAACTCATGTCAGCGATGAAAGAATTGGGCATACCAGCTAAAATAAGGAGACTTATAAAGATGACATTGAAGACAACGAGAGTAAGCATAAGAATGCAGAAAGGAGAAACAGAAGAATTCAGAACGGATAAAGGAGTCAGGCAAGGTGATGCCCTGTCAGCAACACTCTTCAATTTAGCACTAGCACACATCACCAAAAAAATAAACAAAAGAACAATATGATCAAGAGGAGGGCAAAAACAGCATACGCAGACGACATAACACTTATAGCAAAAAGACCTGACATACTTGGTAAGATGTTGAAAGAAATAATAATGGAAGGGCAAAGGATTGACCTTAAAATAAATAAAAATAAAACAAAAATAATGAGAGTGGGGAAGGAGATACAGCGAGGAAAGGTAAAAATATGTAACCAGGAATATGAAGAGGTGGATAAATTAAGTACCTGGGGGTCATGATTTCCAGTGATGGAGACAGGGGAATAGAAATAAAAGATAAGATAGTATCCGCAAACCGAGGTTTCTATGCCAATAAGAAGCTATTAAGGAGCAAAATTATTTCAAAGAAAACCAAATTAGGACTTTATAAAGCACTAATAAGGCCAATCCTAATGTATGGAGCAGAGACGACGACGATGGCGAAATAGGAAGAAGAAAGCTTAAGAGTTATGGAGCGAAAAATTCTAAGAGTTATATTTGGCGCAGTAAAAATTTCGGAGGATGAATACAGAATAAGAACAAACCAAGAACTAATACAAGAAATAGAGGAAGACGTGAAGAAAATAAAACAGCAGAGAGCGAAATGGTTAGGACACGTACTGAGGGCAGACAACCAGGAAACGATGAAAATAATAAGTGGACACGGCTGGAAGATGAAAGAAAGGCAGACCAAAGTTAAGATGGATAGACGAAGTGAAAAAGGATCTAAGAGCAATAGGAATCGAAAATGTAGAAGAGATAGTTGAAGATAGGAAATTATGGAATAGAATATGTAAAGAAGTTGGGAAGGGACTGGACGGGCACTGATCTACCCAGAATCGATCTAGAAAGCTTCGCCAGAGGCGGCGCTACCTCTTCATGGGGTGTTAAGCCATACATACATATATACCGATTACTAACTGCACATATACATTGCTTTCGTCTCTGTTCCTCCTAGTGCCCACTCTTTCTCACGCCGCGCAATTTTAAATCCGGCAAGCTGTAATACTTAACTCTTTGACAAAGGTGCTAAATGACCCAAGATTTCTGTTAAGTGTGAGATTCATTGCAAAACATTTTCATTATGGATGGTACAAGCTCGAGTATATTTGAATTTCACTTACTTAACACAGACATTTCATCATCATCAACACATTCCCGGGCGAATATTTGAGGCTCTGTGGAGCTTACAAATCCGTTTTTGTGGTGGATTAATCATCCATCCTTCTTTATTTATCTATATTCGGTAGTCTGTCTTAGTCAGTTTTGCTACTTTCATCCACTCTTTTTGCTTTCAATTCACCCAGCCAATGCTGTCGAGATCTTTAATAAAACATAGACATTTACCTAATGAAAATGTTAGCAATCAATAAACACTTTTGTGTTGTTAATAATTATTATAAATTGCGACCTGCTGATTTAAAATTAATAGAAATAAGATTTGGTTTCTATATCTTATCATGTGATTAAGCTCTCTGCTATTTGTCTCCAGTATTTTCTATTGTTACTGTTCTCTCTCCAATTGATGGAAGACCTCAGATTAATAAAAATATAGTTCATCACATAGCGTAGCCGGTAAAAGATTAAAATTTGCAGGTAGGCGAAATTTTACCACTTAGTTATAGGACTTAAGCTACGACGTTCAAGCGCGTGTTTACAGTTGTTCTAACTGTTATTTACTTGCAGGCAAGATTTAGGAAGTACCTACTTACGTGTTTTATATTTGCAGACAATTAATCGATGCTGTGATTCCGAACAAGTACAGAGTTTAATCGTTCTCCATAAATTTATTCATATTTAACGTTCATGTCTACAATAATTTTAAATATTTATACAAATAATTTATAATGAAACGCGTACTCGTTTACAATATTAACAAACATTTATATATTTATGGAAATACATTACGTACAATACATACATTACACATTGTCATCCTCCCCCGAATCTCCTTCCCTTACATTTATTATTATTGAATTTATTTCGGTTGCCACTACTTTTTCCCGATCCCACCAACTCACAATTTTCTTTTCGGTTCAGTAAATAACCTTTTGCCACACTTCTGCAGAAACTTTATTTAAAGATTTGTTCCACATAGTAAGTACCTTATCGTCTCCATAACCGTGCCTACCCATATCCGTTATCTTATCTTATCTAGCCCTCCAGTAATCGGGTGATGTAAAATTACACGAGTGGTCGGGTGGTGTCTGACAGACCCAATTTTGAATTGACGGTACAAAAACTGTCAGGCAAAAAATTTTTTTTGTACAATTATGTTCTTTATTGTATTCTTAACATGTTTACATAAAAATTAAAGTATATTTCGCAAACAATTGCTTTACTCATAAATGAAAAAAAAGTTTAAGAAAATGAATGCACTGTTACGTTTTGTGAATAAATAACCTAATCTTCGGTTCCGGTTTGAAGATAATCAGCACACATAGGTCTTACATATTGAACAAAAATACCAGATTTTCCGATTTGGGCAGTAAGTGCAACTTGCATTTTCTTGTCTAATAGGGGCCGGTTCAGCAGCAGGTCCACTTAAGTTTTGCGCAGTGTGTCTTGTGTCTGTTTTTAGGTGAGGATCACGTGCTCTGATCAGCATGTTTTCCTTTACTAAAGTCAATCCTAGGTTTTTCAGAAAGATCCTTCTTTCAGAAATTTTTCTGTCATTCGCAGCATTGCTTTGATGAACCACAAATGCATTAATGCCTGCTACGTTGAGCAAATTGTAAAAAATTATCACTGGCCATTTACGTGTGTTTCGGCTAACATTATAGGCTGCACATTTTTGATCGACAGATTCAACACCCGACTTTGTGATATTATAAAACATTACAATATTTGGTTTACATGCGTCTCCAACAATTTTATCAATGGTATCGTCGTAGTGTAATGATGATAAATGAAGAACAACCTTCTTTTTTTAGGCATATACAACACCAACGTCATATTTTTGAGAAAGCAAACATAGACAAGTATTTTGGCCTGTCCCAGTTGAGAAGTTTTCTTGGTATTTCATTTTTGTGTCTATGCAATGTTGTAACAACTGTAATCTTGTGTTCCTCCAAAATGCGATTTACTATTTCATACTGCTGAACCAATTGTCCACGGTTACATTTCTTGATGTTCCAAAAATTGGTTCACACATTCTTTCAACGAAATCAGTAGCTTTATTACACTGAAAAGTAAATACCAATTAAAGTTTTCCCTTTTCGGAAAAATAACGCGAACAGTCGGGTTGTGTCTGAGAGACCAAAACACCATTATAACTAACAAATATTTTTGAACTAGGATGCGCCTTTTTGTTCACTTGCTCACGACCGAAAGGTATACGCCTGCACAAAGCGCTCCGCTTAAAAATAAGGAAGGGAAAATTAATGCACGCTCAAATTGTCTCACAGACCCCACCCGAGCACTGGAGGGCTAGATATTTCAAGTATAGCACGTTCTTTGAGTTGGATATTTAAGGTGTTTAAAGTAACATGTTGCCGTTTACAGCACATATCATAAATACCATCTCTAACTTCCACTTTTATAATTTCATCTAGATCTCTCGGTAGGGGTTTCTTACGGTGGCGTTCTTCATTTGAAGCCCTTAAGAGTGCATCCGTTTTGTGCCTCCGAATAATTGATCTAACTGTTTTTTCACCAATTTGTAAAGCATCAGCAACTCTCTAATATAATTAAAATATGGTTTTAATAAATCAGCTGTTGAAAAACCTTAAAGCAAAATAAAATATATTTACTCTTCTTATTACATACCCTTTGCACGGCAGTGGCAGGTATTAGGGGACCTTCATTGTATTTCTCACTTTGAAAATATTCTAGTAAATTGATCAGCAACTTTAAAGCTTGTGAAGTCAACACTTTTCCAGGCATTTTAGATGTGAATTAAAAAAAAACAGGAAAGCACTCCTTTCAGCACACTACAGAAAACTGAGCTAAATGGGTACACAGGATGAATCTCAAATGGCGGATAATAGACTTACCATCTGATTCTGGATCACAAATAGAGCGATAAAGTATACCAATTTGCTGTTAACCTCATAGATGAGAAGTTATTGGCAGTCTTAACCTCTTATTGCATGATTTTTTATTTTTTAACAGAAAAAATCACCAAGGTAGAAAAAAATACGCGGATAAACGGAAAAATACTCAAAAAATGTTCAATAAATTTTTCTACAAAAAAAATACAAAATAAGATTTGTGCCATATTTGATACAATATGCAACAAAAAAATGGTATAGGAGTAAAAATAGATTTATTCTGTGTGAAACTTAATAAAGCAGTTTCGATCCTTATTCAGACATAGTGGAAGTTGACATTTACAGCAGTAGATATACGATTGGGACTTGCAATTTGGGTATTTGCATCGATTTTTTGCATTTTCTCGGCACTCAGGTAAATGGTCCAAGCCGTCTTTACGTACTTCTTGTTGAGGTACTTCTGAAGCTGCACCGCGTTTTCTTTTTTTTTCGTAAGCATTTTGCACGTCTGTACTTGTTCTGTCCTTACCTGTTCTTTAGTAAATAAAAACCAAAAATATTCCAACGGGGTCTCCAGTACAGTTACTTCTGGTGGCATATTTTGGCTTCCTAAAAATTTGATCTCTTCTGGATCTCTTATGAGGTTTCCAATCTTCGAAGTGCCGGGATAAAGTTTTTCAGCCAATTCTGATAGTGGAATGTTATCGTCATCGTCATTGTAAGAGGGCGAGTCATCGTCTTCAGTAGACTCTAAGTCGGTTTCTGGTATAATATCTTCATCTGTAGTATGTGTTTTCTCTTCCTCGAAATCGGATTCGGGGGCTAAAATTCTGTCGTCCTCGTCGTTTGAGAGACCAGGACACTCACTTTCATTATCACTCGGTAAATCCTGAATATACTTGGTGGTCTCATAAAATAAACTGGGATCCATCTGAAATAAACAATATTTATACAGGGTGTCTCAGAAAGAATGGGCCAGCGTTTAGTCATAGATTCTTTAGGTAAAAATAAATCGATTAAACCTAATATACCTTAGGCAGAAAGTCCTTCCTTAAGAAGTTATAGGGCCTTAAAGTTCAATTTTTTATTTTTTCTTTTTATTGTAATTTCTACAAATCTAAAGACATTTCTTTGAAATTTGGTACACATACTTATCATTATGCAATACAGTGATAGAATTATTTTCATTAACCAGACTTGACCCTAAGAGGCACCTAACCTACCACTGAAATTTTATTTTAGCTCTAACTTTGTTATTAGTAGAAAGTTTTAAAATTTTATTTTATTTTCTGAAAGAGAATTAAAAAATACAAAAATAAGGTACTCTTAGTGCATACGCGTAAAAGCAACCGTTTGCCTTAAAATGCTTGCCCCAAGTTTTGGGCAGTCGTTAGGACGTGGAATTATCAGGTAGCCATGATCGCAAAAACAGTGGGTAGTGCTTGTGACCTACAGTAAAGAACAATGCTAAGTCAATTAAATACTTTTATGTTATAGAAATAGTATTTTTAATTTATGTTTTGTTTACGAAAATGCGTCGACATAACGAATGTCCAGGAATTTTCGTAAACACAAAATAGAAATTAAAAATACTATTTCTATAACACCAAAGTATTTAATTGACTTAGCATTATTCTTTACTGTAGGTCACAAGCACTACCCATTGTTTTTGCGATCATGGCTACCTGATAATTCTACGTCCTAACGACTACCCAAAACTTGGGGCAAGTATTTTAAGGCAAACGGTTGCTTTTACGCGTATGAACTAAGAGTACCTTATTTTTGTATTTTTTAATTCTCTTACAGAAAATAAAGTAAAATTTTAAAACTTTCTACTAATAACAAAGTTAGAGCTAAAATAAAATTTCAGTGGTAGGTTAAGTGCCTCTTACGGTCAAGTCTGGTTAATGAAAATAATTCTGTCGCTGTATTGCATAATGGTAAGTATGTGTACCAAATTTCAAAGAAATATCTTTAGATTTGTGGAAATTACAATAAAAAGAAAAAATAAAAAATTGAACTTTAAGGCTCTATAACTTCTTAAGGAAGGACTTTCTGCCTAAGGTATATAAGGTTTAATCGGTTTATTTTTACCTAAAGAATCTATGACTAAACGCTGGCCCATTCTTTCTGAGACACCCTGTATATCTTTTCATGCATGTTGTACCACGAAATACGCAAATGCATGCTGTCTCAAATATGACTCAAACAATATTTTGCAAAAAACATATAGTCAGAAATATTGTTTTGTTATAAACTCACCTTCAAACGAAAGGGGAAAGGAAGCACTACAAAGTACATAGTATTTTTTCTAACTAGAATAATCATACTTTTCATACGAAAAAATGGCACTGAAACTACACTTTGCACGTGGAAGCACAATTCTTGCATGCTGCAACTTGTATAAGCGACGATCACGTAGTCTTATGAAAAAAAGGTGGAGGTTTTATGTTTCTACAGTCACCGAAGCGTCCCAGATATGCTACACTATGCTGAAATGAGCAAATTATATTATTTGTGTTGGAAAAAAAATTTTTTTGTAGGCGTCATATATGACGCTATGCAATAAGGGGTTAAGTTGGATTCCGGGTTCCTTATCGTGTGATATTTTTATTAAATGATTTTTAACTGTAGTTTAATCAACAGAAGGAGTCATCAATCTGTAACTGTAGTCATCATACTCTTGGTTTACCCAGAACTTCGCTCCGAAGTTTAAAGCTTCTGCAATGCTTACGTTTTCCAAAAATGTTGCAACAACATGCAATACAAATTTCACATTTTAAAACAAACGTAGGCTTTGACGTAGTTTTTTATTTCAAGTACCTAATTTGACTTTTAATGACATTTCTGTGACAATTTGCTGATCAAAACGCCATGTTTAATTCTCTTCGCATTCATTGCCTTAGTCTTACCTTCAGTTTAGTTTGATTTCACTGTACCAAACAAATCATCAAGTTCGGTTTAGTGTTAATGTGTGGGGTGGTATTATTAGTAATAGGCTTATAGGACCACGCATTTTGCCTGATCGCCTAAACGCGTATACTTTTGTTGCATTCTTAGGCATTGATTTTAGGGATCTATTAGATGATGTACCATCAGATTTAAGAAGAAATATGTTTTTCCAAATGAACGGGGCACCAGCACACTGGGAAATTCAAACGCGAGAATGGTTAAATCATGAATTTCCAGAACGATGGATTGGTCGTGGCAGTCCATTACCTTTGCCACCAAAAAGCCCAGATTTAAGTTGATCTTGTGGGGAACATTAAAAGCATTTGTGTATGCAGAGGAAATTGATACTCTAGACTTCTAGAGCAACTTCAGCAACGAATAAATGAAGCAGCTATAATGATTCGACAAAACAATATGCTTCAAAATATAGAAGGGAGCATAATACCTAGGTGTATGAAATGCATAGAAGTTGGGGGTAGTCACTTTGAGCAATTCCTGTAATTTACAAAATAAAAAACTTAAAACGTAGTCGATATTTCCTTACTTGTTATGTACTTTTAATTCAAAAATGCAAGCAGCACATTAGAATTAGAATATTACCATGAAGGAGGTCTAGCATGCCTCTATACAATCTCCTTAGGTTCCATATTAAATGAAGTGTATTGCTATGTGAATCGCAGGCGACTTAACACACAGCTCAGTACGACTGAACACACAGTGTTGCTAAATTTACAAAACTTTAATTAAGAATTCTTCAAAAACAAAACGTTTTCGAGCAAAACACTTGTAGAACTTTTTACTCAGTTTTTGGTGCAGAATCGCGTGATGTAATTATTGCGACATTTAGGATTCACCCTGTATATTCCATTAGCTTTCACTGTTACTTATGGACCACCCGTTTAATAACCATTAAAGTATTTACTTATTTGCCTATTTCCTATTCTTATTATCCACTAACGAGTTATTTTCAGAAATATCAACACACTTGAGTTTCATTTTAAAAAGAAATTACATTAAGTATAAGCACTAATTATAATTATTATTAAGACAGCCAAATATCACAATGTTTTATTTTTAGTTACAATAATTTAGTACATTGCGAAAACATATTAAAAAAAAGGATCCAATAAAAAATTTTTACATACATTTAAAAAATTTTTTCTGTTTACGTTTCGCTAATTAATTAGCTTTTTCAAAACTAACAAGCATACATTTATTATTAATATTTAAAAAAATAAGCTTGTGAAAGAATTAATAAAACGGCAACAAAATACAACTAACTCACCTAATAAGATAAAGAGCAAAACTTCTGTATAATAATTTGTCAAATATCAATAGTAAAAGGTGTAAACACACATTTTTAAACAAATATTCCTTATTTATAATAAATTACATTTTCATATAACCACCATGATACGTTTAACATGAGCGAACAGACAATAATTTTAATGCGCAAGATCCCTTACCTTACATTTTACCAAATACAAGTTATCAAAATACACAAGGAAATAAATTATAGACTGAAAATATTTGCCAATCTTTATTTGCTAAACTTACTATTTTTTTTATTTATTTGTTACAGTAAGTTATGATAAATTATATTTAAATTTTCAATATCAGTTTGATAATTAATAGCAGTAGGGCTTTTTTTTATTTCAAGCATTTCATATACTAGTCTTTTTTTTAATTTGATTCTCTCTGCAATATTTTAGGTGTTTCAAAATTAAAGTTCTGAAAGTTATCAATTGCATGATCAGCAAGGGCGGTTGTAGGTTTATTTGGAGAACTAATCTTAATTTTAATAGAATTTTTATGTTGATTTATTCTGGTTTTTAATCTTTGTTTAGTTTGGCCAATATAATTAGCATCACAATTATTACAATCTATTTGGTATACTATGTTTGATTCAGAATTTAAATTTATTTTATCTTTATGGTTACTAAAAAACTGTTTTTCTAAAGTATTTGTATTTTTAAAGGCAATATTACAGTTATTTTTTTAAATTCTTTTTCAATTAGTAATGAAACCCTAGGAATAAAAGGTAAAGTTATACATTTTCTATTTTCTTTTATTTGGGGGGTAGTTATTGAATTTTGAATATTGTTCGTATTATTAACAACAATAATATCTTGTATATGAGTTATTCTATTTAATCTTTTTTTATTAGTTTTTGTAATGAATGAAATCGGATAGTTATTTTTTATTAATATGTTTTTAATGATATTTAAATTTTCTTTGTGAAATTTTTTCGTTGATAATTTAATAGCCCTGACTATCAAACTATTGATAACACTAATTTTATATTTAGTTGTTGTTATAGAATTGTAATTTAAATAACAATCAGTTTTTACTTGTTTTCTGTACCAATTTGTTTAGATAGTTCCATTTTTTTTGTCTATGTAATGTTAAATTGAGGAAATTTATTGAATTAAAATTATTTTCTTTTTCAATAGTGAGTTTAAGTCTTTCGTGAAAGTTGTTGAAATTTTTAGATATATATCGATTTTATTTTTTTCTATTCCTATTATTATGCCATCCACATATCTTTGATAAAATGATATTCCATTATAAATTTTCAAATGTTCTTCTTCGTAATATTCCAGAACTAGGTTAGCAATAGTGCTAGATAAAGGTTGTACCATGGCTGCTCCAAATTTTTCTTTGAAAATTTGATCATTGTAAGAAAAATACGTTGACTGTCAAATATATTTTACTGCTTGAATAAATTCATTTTGAGGTATTGAAGTAAATTTTTCGATCATAGGCCAATATTTAAATATAGCTTCGATTAAAACATTAATTGGAATATTAGTATATAATGATACAACATCAAGTGAAATTAGTTTATGATTTTCGGGTAATTTTACTGTATCAATAAATTTTTTTTTACTTAAAAAATTATCCGAAAAATAAGAAAATAAAAAAAATAGAAGTCGGATTTTGAAAATTTATAAACCAAAGTCGAATCAAACGATTTTGTTTAAATTTTTCTCATCGATAGTGGCCCAGTGACCAAAACTCCGCCTTGGGTTGTGGTCGGCGTTTTGGACGAGGCTCGTACTTGCCTTATAGGACATTTCGCCGAATGACCAAAACGCCGATTCGGTTTGCGGTCGGCGTTTTGGGCAAGGCGCATAGGTGCGTTTGTGGACACTTTGCCGAATGGCCAAAACGCCGAATCGATGTGCAGTCGGCGTTTTGGGCCAACTACAAATTTAGATTCGCATTCGGCTCCGACGCCATGTTCACGAACGATGTGACGTCGTTCAGCGCCGTTCGGCGTTTTGGACACGAGTCGGCGTTTTGGTCATCAACATCATTCGGCGTTTTGGACATGGTCGGCGGAATGGGAGTCGGCGTTTTGGGCGAAATATCGAGTCGGCGTTTTGGGCATTCGGCGTTTTGTCCCGGACCCGTTTTTGGAGGAAGCCGATGATGAGAATCATTTGCTAATGAAGGTAATTAAAGCAAAATTCCGCTGAACGTGTGTATAATTGTTTTTTTATTATAGGTAGTTTTGATTTTTGGAATCTCAGGAGGTATGAGAAGAGAAGAATTGACAAAGCTGACTGTTAATAATATAGAAGATCGAGGATGCATACTTGTCGTACACATACCTGACTCCAAGACACATCAAGAACGAACATTCACAATAACTCATCAGGATTATATTCAACTCTACCGAAAATATTATGCTCTACGTCCTGCTAACGCGGCTAGTAAACGTTTTTTTTTAAGGTATACCAGAGGAAAATGTGCTAATCAAGTTGTCGGTATACATAAAATTGGAGAAATTCCAAGTATTATTGCTAAATTTCTGAAGCTGTCAGATGTGAAAATGTATACAGGTCACTGTTTCAGAAGGTCATCTGCTACTCTTCTAGCTGATTCTGGAGCAGATATTACAGAAATTAAACGTCATGGTAGTTGGAAGAGTAGCACAGTTGCTGAAAACTATATTGAAAATTCAATTGAGCAAAAAAATAAAACATGTAATAGAATATTAAATGTTCATAAAGAAAAAAAGACAGTACTTCTCTTGCTCCAACTAGCTTGCCAACATCATTTAAAATTTTAAATGAAACAAATTGCGCCTCTACTAATGCTACTGCATCTTCCTCTGGTATCAATGTAAATAATGCTAGCGGTAGCACATTCAATTTTTATTTTAATATGAGGTGGAGAAGCTTTTTCGTGCAGCGTTGGAGGATATAACACCTACACAATGGAAAAAGTGTATAGAACACACAATTTCGGAAGAAAATAAAATGCGCGATTTAGATACGTGGATTGACGTTCATATAGAACCTCTTATTATTCATGCTAATAGTGCTTCTGATACTTCTGACATGGACGACTCTGATGTGGTTAACGATTCTGATGCAGAAATTATGGATAATTAAATATACCTATATTTTATGCATATAAGTTATAATTTTGTTGCATTTTGGTAAGAAGTATCTATATAGAAAGTTTAAAGCATTTTCAAATGATCAATATTTCAGGTTCTTTATCGTTGTGTTAAATAGTTATTGTGTTTGGTACCTATGTCCCGTTTCATCACGGCTACGATGAGGGGCAAAACCCCCGGTGAGATACCATATAGAATTTTTTACCAGATAAACAATTGTTTTTTTTACATATTTAAATTGACCAGCTTCAAATCCTGACGAATCTATGACGCAACCATACTGTATACTTACCTTACTCAACTTTTCTTGTTAAATGTATTTCTTTAATAAATTGTAATATCGGTTTAATATATGTTCTGTTAATGTTCTTTGTAGATTTAGTTAGAAGTCCGATTTTATAATGTATAATATTTATTTTAAATAACGAGCTACATAACCTGAATAACCAACATAACCTGTAATATAAAAAACGACAAAATAACTTCAAGTGAATAACTGCTTCTTGGATTAGTATTTATTAAAAACGAAAGTTATAATCTGGGTAACTAAAACATCTGTATGATTGGTTGCCTAATTTTTTCACCCATTTTCGAACAAACTATAGTAATTACAAATTTCATACTGTATTTACTTTACATCATCTCTATCTACAGTCCTGAGATTCTCGAGATAATATGGTGATCCGCACTATGCCGATGGCGTGCAAGTAAAGTATTGTACACAAACATAGAGGACCTACTGTTTACAGCAGCGGTTTGTACTAAAGGGCACAAGGGCACGTGCCCACCCAACCACCAAGATAAACACAGAAAGAAATTCGCATGTAATTCGGTGCATTATTTTAACGATGGTATCAAATTTTCCTTCCGCACCAAAGGCGCGGCTAACACGCTCAAAACTATATTCCGGGGAACGCTCTGATTTGTACCTATGTAGAGCAAGATTCGGTTGCCTATCGGTTATCTTCGCTATACGCGATATACCAGGCGAATGGGGCACCGAGCAGATTGTTCCCGATTTGCAGTCAACGTTTGAATTTGAACTTTGTAGCGCTGTTTTCGCGCAATCGCGCGTTTGAATTCAAAGCCGAAAGTGACGTTTTTTCAATGATGAAAGTTAATTGTGTGCAAAAAGATCGACTGAACGCATTGGCGGTCCTATCAATAGAAAAGAACTTCGTCCAGTCTATCCCGGATTTTGATAACAAAGTCATAGACGTCTTTTCCAGCATGAAAAATAGGAGAATGGATTTTATGTACAAAAAATAGGTAAGATTTTTCTTGTGCCCACCTCTTTCTTAACTCACGAGCCGCCACTGTGTTAACGTGGCTCCAACCTGTGGTAAGTGGTCAACCCACTAATCACTGTGTCAACGTTAGCCTACTTGTAAGCTAAATATGTATATATCCTAAAAAGTTAAAAAATATATATTTTTATGTAAACTTCCGATAATTAATAACGACATGAGATACATATACGAAAAAAAAACATCTATGAACACCTGTATGCATTTGAAAAAATTTGAGAATGGAAAGGGCTGCGATTGTGGTGGATTTTAGTCAGGGCAAATAATTGTTTAGGAAAATATTACATTGTATTAATAAAATAATTATATTAATTAAATCTATTTTATTTCTATCAAAAATAGAATATACATGAACATGAAAACTTTCACTGGTAATAAACTAATATTATTGTTGTACCTATACATGATTTAGAAAAATATGAAATTGTAAGTTTATTTCAATTTAACACATCAATTCAAATTTACTATTTTGCATATGCGTTAAACAAAGTAAGAGTAATTTTCCCCAAATAAGAAACATGAAGATACGATTTACATCTTAGTACTACGCTTTCCATATATATTTGGTCCCTTCGTGAACGCCCACTTCACCTTTATGGTTTGTCCAAGCAGAAGGCTGTCATTTAGACATTCCTTTGCATTATAAGCTTCTTGGTATTTCTCAAACTCTATCAAGGCATAACCCTACAATAAAATACAATTTCATAACGAAAGTTGTCAAAATCAATGCGTGCGATACTTAGAAATTATGCACCTTTATGTATCCAGTTCGGCGATCAAGATTAAGCACCAGGTTGGAAATAACTCCAAGTTCTGCAAAGATATCTTTAACATCATCTTCAGTTGCTTCCTCGTGAATTCCAGTGACAAACAGCACCCACCCTTCAACAGCTACAGCAAAATTATTTAATTTGATAATTGTTTCTTGCCTTTCTTAGTTGAACTTCATGTCAATTATTAAGTAATATTATTTACACTTGTGATAAGCAGGTTTTCATGCGTCTAAATAAAATAACAATTAAATTACTTACAACCCTGTGGAAGAATTCCATCATCAAGTGGAATGTTAGATCCGGTTAGTTTGTCAAAAGCTTTAATCCTAGTCAATTCTCCACCGCTACGATCAGCGAAGCCTCGGCCTTTGCGGATTTTTATTCCTCTTATACCTACAACACCTACAACAATCCACACGCAGATTTAAAAGTAGTGTGAGAAGGTACTGGTTGGGTATTTACTGTCATTTTCTTCTTCAAACTCTGAACAGCACTGACTTTGGATATCTAAAATGTCAGACATTTTGCATAATGTTTTTCATTTCACAGTAACAAGTAATAGGAATACTATTTAAGTTTGTTTATTTTGGTGGTAAAAAGGTTGCCAGGTTTTTGTCATAAATGTCACATGTTCTTTAGCAACTTTTCCTATTGGTGCAAAATTCTATCTCAACTAAATGGAAGTTCATCGAAAATAGAAAAATCGGAACGTTCGTCCCATAAATAAATCTAAGAAAACATTCATTTGTTTTAGATATTACTGTGCATGCAGTGGCGTGTCTAATAGTGACCCCCGCTGTCCCTGCAGTGCGTGGGGAGCTTCGACGTCTTAGGTAGCTCCAAACTGCATCAACTACAAATTACTCCATATAATACCAAAATGTTGAAACTCAATATGTAGATGTAGGTATCTCATACAGATAATCAGCAACCTTTATCGTCCCCGTGTCGGACTTCGATTTCTTATCTGCTATGTGTTTCTCCTCACCGCTAAGATAGAACCAAGGTGAACCTACAGTTTAACGTCGAATCCGAACGACATAAATTTCAGAGCTGTTTACTGGTTTAGCATTAAAATCCCATGAATGCAAGCCGGATTAGGAAATTAGGAACAATGGGATTTTGCGGACTAATAATAGGTATCAACTTTAGTATATTGTTCTTTCTGCATTACTTAACAAGATACAAACATCAAATATGCTCTAATTAAACGGTTTTCTCGAGTAACACCAAACTATTGAGAAGACTACCAAAATTGAAATGTGTTTTATCACTTAAAATGTAATGGAAATTCCGTTAATGCCTGTATACCAAGCTTTAGTAGCGCGTGTGCCCTCCATTAACTTCAATAACAGTCTGGCAACGGCGAGGCATGCTGCGACTAGACGTCTTAACATGTCTTGTGGTAGATTTCGCCATTCTTCCATAAGGGCCTCGGACAACTCCTGAAGAGTCTGAGATGCAGCAGGATGCTTCCTAGTGCGCCTGTTGAGTAAATCCCAAACGTGTTCGATGGCATTTAAGTCTGGACTCATGACTGGCCACCCCATCACTTGGATTTCTTGTTCCTGGAGGACGTTTGTTGTTAAATTAGCGGTATGAACTCTACAATTATCCTGTTGTAGGATGAAGCCATCGCCGAAATTATTTGCAAATGGCACAACATGCTCTTGAAGAATCGTCTCAACATAAATTTATGCGTTGAGACGTTGGGGAACGACAACCAAGTCTGTGCGATCGTCTATCTATACTAATGCCACCCCACACCAGACCGATCCAGCTCCGAATCAGTCCAGTTCCTGTATATACGCGGCAAAGTATCGCTCTCCAGGACGTCTGTACACTCGTATACGACCATCGCAACGAGTTAGACAAAACCGCGACTCGTCTGTAAAAAGCACAGCCCTTCAATGTCGAAGTTGCCATTGCACATGTTCGCGGACAAAGTTTGGACGGCTAACTTTGTGATTCCTGCTCAAGCGAGGAGCTTGCACGGCCTGCGAGAAGTCATATTGACTTCTTTGAGTCGTCTTCTAACTCTCTGATCGCAAATTGTCACTAGGTGGCATTTCGGAGTAGATTTTGTAGCTCACAAGCAGTAACAGTTCGTCGGCGAAGAGAAGAATTAACAATATACCGGTCGTCCCGAGGGGTACTTTTTCTTTCACGGCCTTGTCCAATTCTCCTGGAATATCTACCCGCTTCTTGGTACATATGCCAAGCTCTACAGATATCAAATGGAGTCCATTGAAGCTGGTTTGCTACATATCGCATAGATCGACCATCTTCAAGCAAAGCAACAGCCCTCGCGATCAATTTCACTTAAATAACGCATTGTGGACTCGGAAGCATTGAAAAAGTCAAAACTGACGGTTTTACAGTGTCCAATGACTAATTTGATCAGTTTCAGATGTTTGCTTTGTGGTCAAAAACCACTTTGTTTTGAGACTATCTTTACATTTTGGCGTCTACGATGAAAACGAGCAAACGAATCACCATAATTCTTTTTGCACTTTGTCAATAAAGGTCTAGAGAATAATATAATAAGAAAAAATCCTACTTCCATCATTTGCTGGAAATCTTATAGACGCCCAAAAAAGTGTTCCCCTAATTTTGTTGAGCAGTGTATATAGGTACCTATATCAGGGCAACCAAAATCACATTATCTTCAATTTAATTAGCAGTTGAAAAGGGGTACATTGTTGCATTAATTACCAGAAGTCGACCCTCACGAGGTGTTGTGATGTGAAAAGATCCACTTCCGGGCCTTCTTGCAGTTGTACCTGTTTCTCTAAGGCGCAAAAGGGCACATGAAATTATTCAATGCTGCTCACTTACAACAATATTAAGCCAGGCTTTCAATTTACTTAAATTTTAAGTAAAAACTTTTCAGATAACGAAAAAATAGATGTGTTGCTCATTTTTGGTGCATGCCGTGGAAATAAGGCTGCAACGCACAATTTATATTTCAGCCGCTTTCCAAGTAGAGCTACCTTCCATTGGCTGGGAAAGTGGTTAAGTCTCAGTACGGTGTTGAAGATTGCTGTTATAAGTTTCAATTCCACCGTCTAAAAAAATATTTAAAGTTCTTTAATGAACGAAAGTATATTTGTTAATTCCAAACAGATGTAGGCCCAGAACGATTGCGTAGGTACATAGAAAATGAACTAGCAATGTTAGAGGCAATGCTTGAGAAGCCCCATAAGAGATGTTGTCGAATAAATGCAAAGTCCATATGAGTGATTTAATTAGAGAACGAAAAAAGGGTTTTATTAAATCTAAAACACAGTGTTACATACAGGATACAGAACTTGCAACTTGTAACTAACTTCTTCATATTATTGCCAACTTAACTTGTACCAACCTAAATCAAGAACAAGCTTATAATTTACAATATTATGACACTCCCACTCTTGTTCATTGATTTGAAAAAGAAACAATTAACAATGAATTTCGATTATCATTAAATTTATCTCGGGAAAGAGGCTTGGTTAACATATCAGCTAATTGATCATCTGATCTAACATAAGAAACACAAATCAAGCCATCTTCCACTTTTTCACGAATAAAATGGTATTTAATGTCTATGTGCTTGGTCTTCTTGTGATGTTCACTATTTTTAATTAAACGCAATGCACTTTGATTATCCACACACAATTCAACCGGTTCACTTATGACGATACCAAGTTCTTGTAGAAATGTGCGAAGCCAAATAATTTCCACAGCTGCATCGGATGCTGCCACGTATTCTGCCTCTGTGGTTGATCTTGTGACACATTTTTGCCTACGGGATGACCAGGTAACAGGTCCATTTCCTAGAATACTAACATAACCAGTTGTTGACCGACGAGTGTCCAGATCACCAGCAAAATCAGCATCGGAGTATACGGCCAGCTTGACAGAGCTGGCTCCATATTTGATGCCTTTATTCTTCGAACCTTGTAGATATTTGAAAATGCGTTTGACTGCAGTCCAATGTTCCGGACCCGGATTGTTAAGAAAACGACTCACTTGACTTACAGCGAACATTATGTCCGGACGCGACACGATGGCTGCAAACATTAGTCCACCTACAGCTTCACGATATGGCACATTTTTCATATCATTTATTTCACTGTCGTTTGTTGGACATTGTCCCGAATGTAACTGCGAATTTACATCAGAAGGAGTTGCGTTTGATTTACAATTCTTCATGTTAAATTTTTCTAATAGTCGATCAATGTATCCCTCTTGACATATGAATATTTCCTTTTTCTCACGATCACGTCTAATTTCCATTCCAATAAAGTAATCAGGGTCATCAACTGTAATTTCAAAATGAGATTCAAGTTCTGATAAAATTTTCTTGATTATTGAACCCATTTTACACAGAATCAGACCATCGTCCACATATATTGCTAAAAATACATCTTCTTTGTCAATTTGAGTATAAAACACACATTTGTCTGAATATAATTGCTTGAACCTAAAAATCTTAAGGAATTGTAGAAATTTCTGATTCCAACATCTAGGCGATTGCTTCAAACCATATAAGCCTTTCTTTAATTTACATACCAAATTTGGTTTGTCACTGTTGAATCCCTCCGGCTGTTGCATAAATATATCTTCCTCTAGATCTGCGTTGAGAAATGCGCTTTTCACATCAAATTGTTGTATCTCCATGTCGTATACTGCTGCCAGTGCTAAAAGAATACGAATTGACTCATACCTCACTACAGGGGCAAATGTTTCTCCATAGTCAATTCCAGGTTGCTGAGTGTATCCTTTTGCACAAAGCCTTGCTTTAAAACGATTTATGGTGCCATCTGACTTGCGCTTCACTTTAAAAACCCATTTACAATCTACGACCTGACGATCTGAAGGTAGAGGTACTAATTCCCAAGTGTTATTTTTGATTAATGAAGACATTTCTTCCTCCATTGCTTCGACCCACTGTGTCGATTCTTTGGACGAGATTGCCTCTTTATGTCTTCGGTTCATCAATTATTGCTGCGCACGCTACATAATCATTATAGCGAATGGGTGGCTGAATATTTTCTCTATCACGAAGATTTCTTCTTGCTTCACCAGCTTCTTCCTCAATGAGTGCATCTAGATTCTGTACATCCACTTCTACCTCTGCATCATCCTGTCGTGGTACTACTTCCCCCAAGCCTGACATGTCGTATTCACAATTAACATATTTTAATTCTGGTGCTTCTGAATACTTCTTGGCGTTTTCATTGAAGATCACATCTCTTGCAACTGTTATTCTTTTAGTTACAGGATCATACAGTCTGTAATTGGTACTGTAACTATTATAACCAACCATAATCATTTTTTTGGATTTGCTTTGAAACTTAGACCGAAATTGTTTTGGTGTGTGCACATATGCCTCAGACCCAAATATTTTCATATGTTTCAGTGACACTTCTTCTTTATTGAACCACTTTTCATACGGTGTCTTGTTGCCACTAGTTTTGCAAGGACGTCGATTGAGTGTGTACACTGCTGTATTGACAGCTTCTGCCCAAAGTATTTCGGGTAAATCAGATTCAAGGAGCATTGTGCGAGCGCTTTCCACGATGGACCTAATTTCCCATTCTGCTTTGCCATTTTGCTCCGCAGTGTATGGGGAACTAGTTTCGTGAATAATACCCTTTCCTTTAAAGTAATTCTTAAACTGCTCATTTACATATTCAGTTCCATTATCACTCCTTACTATTCTAATTTTGTTGCCGGTTTGCTTTTCTACCAATTTTTCAAATTCATAAAACACCGAGGCAACATCACTTTTATTTTTAATAAAGTATGCAAACCTATAGGATGTGCAGTCATCTTTAAAAACTACAAAGTAATTAGATCCACCTAGCGAAGTTTGAGGCATCTTTCCACATAAATCAGTGTGAATAAATTCTCCTGGTTTGTTAACACGCTCTTGTGCATTTGCTGAAAATGACTTTCGATGCAGTTTACCATATTGACATGATTCACAAAAGAATTTATCTAAACTACTTATCTTTAGGTTTGGAATTAAACCACTGTTTGCCATTTCTTTTAATGTCTCAAAATTTACATAACCCATCCTCTGATGCCATAAGAGGGCTACATCAATCGAAGCCTGATTTGCTTGTTCTAGTTTTGTCATACTAAACGGCATTTTGTAACACTGATCTGCTGACTTTATACCAGCCGCAACCAGTTCCTTATTACGAACCTCAATTTTGTTATTGCCAAATACAATTTTGAAATTTTTGTTGGCTACTGCTCCCACTGAAAAAAGATTTTTCTTCAAACCTGGTACATATAAAGTGTCCTCCAAGGTACGAGGCTGCCATTCACCATCCACCAATGCCATTAACTTAATCGAACCGATGCCTTCGGCATACACGAATGAATTATCTCCAATTTGAACAGCAATTTCAGATTTATTTAACAATTTGAGTGTTGTGAACCATTCTTTATGTGCAGTCATATGCTTTGATGCAGCACTATCTGCCAGCCAAATATCATCACATTCTGTAGCCAAAATATTTCTGATTTCTGCACTTAAGGCTTGATGTTTCATTCCTTGATTTTCTTGAGAAAATTTAAACAATCGTTCTTTACACTCTGTTTTAAAGTGTCCTTTTTCATTACAGTAATAACATCTAAACTTTCTTTTATGTTGCCTTTTTATTTTATCATATTTTGAACTACTTGAACTAGCTTGACTCTTAGTATGTGTTTTACTAACCTTCACTGCTGCAAATGCTGAGGTTGTCTCTTCCATTTGTGTCAACCTTTGTTCTTCTTTTAGTAGTCTTGCAGTTAAGTTATCAAACGTTTGTTTGTTTTCATCATACGAGTCCCATGCGGTTACAAAAGACCCATATTTTCCAGGAAGTCCTCCTAACACTTTGGCTATTTTATCAACATCTCCCACTGGTTCACCAACATCGGATAATGACTGTGCCATGGATTCAATTTTGCTGATATGCTTAGCAATAGTGTCATTTCCTTCCATTTTATAGCTAAAAACTGCTGCTTTAACATTACCTTGTTAATCGCTGATCGCTGTTCGTGAATTGTTTTTAGCCGATTCCACATATCCTTGGCTGTACTACAGGCCATAACTGTCTGCAATTGATCAAATTCCATAGCCGTAGATATTAAAAGCATAGCTTTTGCGTTGAGTTCATCCCAAGAACTCTGTAATGCTTCACCTTGAGCGGGCCGTTCCTTTATTCCATTTACTAGATCACTTAGTTTTTCTGCTCTAAAAATAATTTCCATCTGGTATTTCCATAGCTGGAAGTTGTGCCCGTCAAACTTCTGAATACTGAAGCTCTTGATTTTATCCATCTTTCTCTAGCTCCTCTCCACAGTTCAAACACACTCTAACTGTAAAAAAAAAACTGTTCAAGTTTTTTTTTCTTCAAAGCTAACCTTGATGTGATAAACAAGTTCACCGATCCCCGCCCGAACCTTTTTTCCCGCTTGTTATTCTAACCTCACAAAAACGACCGGTTCGACACTGACTTTTTCGTTTCTATCACTCTGCGCGGTGGACCGTGTATTAATCTGGGCCCATAACCTGTCGAATAAATGCAAAGTCCATATGAGTGATTTAATTAGAGAACGAAAAAAGGATTTTATTAAATCTAAAACACAGAGTTACATACAGGATACAGAACTTGCAACTTGTAACTAACTTCTTCATATTATTGCCAACTTAACTTGTACCAACCTAAATCAAGAACAAGCTTATAATTTACAATATTATGACAGATGTAAACACCAAAGTGGATATTAGTAGAACTTTTTGTTTAGAAGAATTCTGATAGCAATTGTTTTTCATCCCTAGCTTGAATTGCATGAAACTGGCCCTCGGAGAAATTTGCAATTTTGTAATTTCTTTCAGAATCAACTTCTTTTAGACCCACTTTTTTTAAATGTGTAGGTATTGTTCAGCGATGAAGCAAGATTCTCAAACAATAGTGAAGTAAATAGGCATATCTCGCACAAGAGAATCCACATTGTATAAGTGGATACACTTCTATGACAATGTAGCTGGACAATGTTACATACTTGGATTTCCTACAAAATATTTTACCCGAGTATTTCGAAAATGTATACGACAAAAACTTCGGTCGCATCATGACGGCTGTCCTGCTCACTACAGTTTGATAGTTAAAATTTAAATAATGTATTTGGAGTAAATTGGATTGGAAGAGAAGCTGTGCATCCATGCCGTACCATGCGTGGCTATCAAGAAGTTGCGATATCAATCCACTAGACTTTTTTTGAGGGTGTAATTAAGGAAATAGTACATCGCACTCGGGTAGTAAATGAACATGATTTACAAAATAGAATAATCTGCATCTAATCTAATCTATCAATTTTTCTTGCTCGAGTTCGAGGATCGTTTTTAAAATTAATTAGACAAGGTGTGAAAATGGACGGAAGCAATTTTGAACATTTGCTGAATTAAATAAAATTACTGTTCATTTTTTTGTTTTTGTTTCATTTGTTTAGTCTTTATTATAACGCGCTGATTTTCTTATACTTAATTAATATTATAAAAACTGTAAATTACTACAATAGGGGCCAACTTGACGAAAGGTAACTATGATTGATCCATTTCTATACTATAAGAAATTCAATAATCTCATTTGCTGTAATACATGTATGTAGAGTTGCGTCAACCACTTTTAAGGAGAGGCAATTTAGCTGGCCCGCCCTATATATAAATATATTAGAGCTGTATTGCTTACAGTGGCCTCGGAGTAGTTTGCGCTTTTTATTCCAAAGTTAAGCACAGTAATATCAAAGAATGCTCTTTGGTAATATAGTAGAAATTATATTTGATAGTACTTTTATGTGTATTTACTAGTATTTTAAGGTAAAAAATACATTGCATTTTACGTTTCACAGGCGTCTTCATCAAACAAAGTATTCATATCATGCGGTGCTGGATTCATGGTGTGCGAAGTCTGTAGTTAATCTTCAAGGTGGAACTAAACCAGTGAAGTGTCCAATGACATATTAATTAACAGGAAAGGAAAATGTTTCGGAGATCCCATTTTCAATGTCTAACCAATACTATCCACCTAATGAAATGACTAATTTATGCTGACTGGAAATGGATTACGTTCTTTTGTTTCGAATTTCTTTCAAGGTAAGAAACTTTAACCAAATATATTTTTTTAATTAGTGTTATGGAAGCTTGTAATCTTCATAGAATCGTGATAACATTAAAAAGCCAACACTTTTCTAGAAGTAGATATTTGTGATTAACTTTTATGATATCGTGAGTGGTGGAAAATAGATCCCAATATTCTAAATGGTCAAAGAAGAAATATTAAATAAATATCAAAATTCCCTTTGTACGAGGGTTGCCTTTTATATTTTGGGATTAGACAACAAACACAAAAATTTATAATCAAAAATGGCGCTATTGTTTTTCAAAATATTCTCCATGAAGATCAATACAATTTTGCATGCGTGTGAACCAATTTTCGAAGCACTTTTTCCACTCCGATTGAGGTATCTCCAAAACATGCATTTTGAACGCATCAACCGCTTCTTCAGGTGTCGAAAAACGCTGAACTCGCAATTTATTTTTGATGTTCGGCAATAAAAAGAAGTCATTGGGTGCCAAATCAGAACTATATGGCGGATGACTCATCAAATCGACGTTTTGAGTGCTCAAAAAGTCACTTGTTCGAGCCGATGTGTGAGAGCTCGCATTGTCGTGGTGGAGAATGGTCCGTCTTCGGCGGTTGGTTTTCCTTATTTCTCCGAAGACTTGTGGCAAACAAATGGTTGTGTATCATTCAGAATTGACCCTTCTACGTTGCACCAATGGTACGGTTGAGACATGTCCAGTTTTTCCGAAAAAACAGGCGACAATTTGCTTTGAAGTGCTTCGAGCACGAGCCACTTTTGTTGGGTTTGGCTCGCCTTGGAAGACTCATACAGTCGACTGCTGTTTACTTTCGGGCTCATACGCGTAGATCCACGATTCGTCACTTGTCACGATGTCATACACATGTTTTGAAGCACCACGATCGATATTTTTGAGCATTTCTTGCGATCAATTGACACGAGCTTGTTTTTGAGCGATTGTCAAATTATGTGAGATCCAACGCGAACAAATCTTTTTTACGGCCAAATGTTCATGCAATATTGAATGTATGCTGGTCCCACTAATGTCCAAGGATACCTCAATCCCACGATAAGTCACATGACGATCTTGCAGTATCAGTTCACGCACAGCATCAATGTTTTTCGGAACAACAACCAATTTTGGACAACCTTCAGGAAATTCGGCGTTAAGCGAACTACGGCCATGATTGAATTCGGTAAACCATCGATAAACACTGGTCCTTGATGGTGCTTCATCGCCAAAAATCGAATTAAGTTCATCGATGCACTGTTGTTGAGTTAATCCACGTCGAACGTTGTAAAAATAATCGCACGAAAATGTTCAGGATTTAATTCGATTTTGTTGGCCGATATGAATTTTTCAAGTTACTGTAAACAACACAAATAACGCTCGTACGTCAAAACGTTCTGAGTACGTATACCGTCAAAAATGTCAAACTTTACGCTAGAGAAGTCAGTTGCCACATGGCAGCACTAGAGTTGCCCAATCCCGAAATATAGAAGGCAACCCTCGTACTTGCTGTGACCGTTTTTCTAGTTTCGCTTGGAATCCCATTTCTACGTCCATTGCTAATACTGTTTGCGTATACCTGCATCTAAACACAGACAAGATATTTTCGTGATAATCTTAAATTTTAACTAGTAAATGGAGGACCCTGGTCCCTATTTGCCTTCTCCGAGTGGTAAAAATTGTTTCACATTTACTAATTGAGGATATAAAGTTTAGTTATGTTATAATAACGAAATATTTAGATAGCAATTATTTCATTAGCATTACCACTACTTACAATGAACTCTAAAATGTTTTATTGATATTTTTGTTATAACAGCTACCAAAATTAAATACAAACAACAACAGAAAAGGGAAACAGAGAGATCTGTAATAGTATTTTACTGCCAGAAAACATGTAGTCCTTAAAAAACTGATTGAAGATTGATTGGTTGCCTAAGGAGCGGTGTAATTCTTTACAATTCCTTTCAAACAGTAATCTTTCCCACAGTAAAATGTTTCTGCTGCACGAACATTGTTAGTGTTTCACACTTTGCATGCTTACAATTTATTACATCAGCCTCTCAATTATGAAAATACCACATGGAACTAAATTATTTTTGGATTATCTTATCGAAAGCGTTACTGTTTAATTATTGTCAGTACTTTACTGGCGTGTTTGTTTCAGGGAAATGACATGTTAAGACTCATAGGTTATTGGCACATATGTAGTTGCTAACGTATGCTATAAATCCCATTTCATCAGCTAAATTAAAAACACCGAATAGTGAAAAATTTATTTACTAACACCTTACAAAACAGAACCCTATAATAAAAAAAATGTCAAACTTGGAAATACTAACAGAATTCAGAATTCAGACTCTTGTATCTCCAATGATATAGCTAAAATATTAATTTAAAATATGCAACTGCGCAGTCTGGGGAAACACTTTGCTCCATAAATATTAGTAATTTATATACGAGTTTAGAATTATATTACTTGACCCAATAAACAGTTTTCACATAACTTTAAAAGTTTATTGATTGCACACAGAAGACCAAAAAGATTGTTTTTAGTCTGTAATCTTCAATCACAATTTTAGTAAGGTTTAACATTATCTTAAATAATTTTACTATTAATAAATAAAAAAAAGCATAGAGGAACACCAAGCGGAAGACTAATGCAGTTCTTTCTTTGGTCCATTATGATCAAAGATTATTTTGTCTACCCTAACAACTTCTAGTTGAAACAAATCAATTGTTTATCGTTGTTTATTGTAAAAAACATATTTTTTCAAAATGGTCGCAAAATGCTTTAGTTGATGGTTTATAAAAAGTTACTATCAATTTGCTTAATTCCTGCTTGTAGCAAAATGGCTCAACAATTGCAATTAACTCGTTATCCTGTACGAAATATTGTGAAATTATGTGAAAGATCGAGATCAATTAAAAAGACTAAAATTTTCTTAAAACACTTTTTCTGGCCCAAATGATATCATGTAATTATAAAAACAATTTAGTTACAGTAAAGCAATGCGTATTCATTTTATGTAAATTAGTGGTCTTCATGGATTACATCACGTTGTTTAGAAATTGTTAATATTTAATGTTCAGAAAGGTAATTTATGTATGCATTTCTTTTTTAATGCTTTCGCTCGTTTTTTTAAATTATTGTTCGACATTTATTGTTTTCTAACGAGGTAAACTTCTAAATGATAAACAATTTTTCATTTTTCCTCAATTCATCATCCTGTTAAGATACCAAACTTTGCCTACGTGTTAATTGTTTCAGATATATGATCTCAAAGCTATAAGGTCAGAAATGGGCATAGTATAGTATAAAAGTACAGTAGAACTCGCTTATAATCAACTGCAGGGGACAGTGAATATTAATCCATTATAACCGAGTTTCCATCTTATCCAAATTTAATTTTTTTAAGTTGAAAACAAAATCGAACTGTAAGTTGTAAAATAATATACTGCATAATGAAATTGACGGATATGCCGGATAATTATCCGCAAACCGTGATATGCGGGGAATTCCCCAAGGGAATTTGGTTCGGATGTAATGACTTTTAGCGAATTTTTAGCCCATTACAAGCGAAAGTCCATTATAAACGAATCCATGATATCCGATTGTATTTACATAGGTTTAACTGACTCTTTACTCGGTACTTTGGTAACTACTCCATTACAACCAAGAGTCCATTACAAGCATGCCCATAATAAATGGACTGAACTGTATATTCATTAAAAATTTAGGATTTTCAGAGAAGGGAAAATGGTTTTTTGCCCTCCTGAATTGTAAAGCTAGCTTTGACATGATGTATACGTCATGTGAAACAAGATTTTTACCCACAATGTTGGAAAGTACGGCTAGTATGCGGTAAAGTAACCAGTAAATTTTAGCCTTTCGGGGACGCTTAAAAAATAAATTAAGCATAGGACAATAAAATCTAATTTAGAAAACGCTACTTTACACCATATTTGACACGATAATGTAGAAAATAGAAGCGTAAAATGTTGTTATTATTTATTATAAAAGTATAGCGCCATCTATAAGAAATTCAAAATGACACATGAAACAAATTTGAATTAGTCAAAATGTCAAAGTTTGTTACCAACATTAAAAAATATTCTAAATCTGTTTTTTTCTTAAATAGTCGGCCAAAAAATTTTTTACAAATTTCGTGCATAAATGATTTTACAACGCTCCAGCTAATGGGGAACTCGCCCTTCGGGCTCGTTCCCCAAACGAGCTGTCGCGTTGTAAAATCAACTTTTCCGCACTCTAATGTAAATAACTATTGTGAAACACCATTGTATATTCCATTTTATGCATGTCATACCTGGCGCATATAAAAAAGTTTCAGTTATTTCATTTATAAGGTACCTGGGCAAACAAACAGCGAATGCGATTAGAACTCATTGGCGGCGACAGGCGGATCACATGCAACAGTTAATAAACTACAGACTTTCTGAAACGTGAATAAATATAGATCCGGGGCTCCACAAACCCGCTACGCCTCGGTGGTAATTCGAGCGGAAGCTGATACTCTACTGCGGGCTAGCTGATGTGGTCGCAGACAATCGTAACTATAGGTAGTTTAATTTCTACAATTATGCATATCTTTAGCCTGGCACCGAGGACGATGGCTTAGCGATAGAGCGTTTACCTTTTATTCAGGAGGTTTAAGAGTTCGAACTCCCCGGCCGTCTGTCCTGACTTAGATCTTCGTGGTTTTTCCGAGTCGTATAGGTAACTGCTGAGACAGTATCAATCACGAAATCCCATTATCCAATTTTCCTGGCTTTTCCCATCCTTAAGACGCGTTCTAACATGTCAAAACTGACATGTTAGAACTCGTCTTTACATTCCCGTTAGTCGCTAAATAGAGGCCGAGGGTCCCTACTGACCCCTATAGCGGCCCACCCCCATGTGGAATGAACCTACGTATACTTTCCATTTCCATCCTGGTAGTGATGTTTATAACAGTAATTGTTCGACCTATCACCTAGGCGCTGTATAAGAGACTGTATCTGCTAGCTAACTACCTCCCAAAAGATTGCTAGGAATTTGCTTGTATTTTTAAATACATTTAAGTAATAGCAGGTGAAAATCACAATCTAACGTGCAATGTAAAACTCCACTCATAATTTTCAGGAATCCGAGACGGCCTTCTTTTTATATTATTTAGTCAAGGTCGGTGGTATGATAAAAACATGCACCTCAGTTAGTCCAATACAAAATATTCTAATCATACGTTTCAGACAATAATAAATAAACATAGCTCTTGTTGTGACACTGCAGTATCATAACAAATCCCAAATCAATTATCCACTTGTACTATGAACTGTTTTTACACCCGTCCTTTTTTTTTTATAAAAGTGAATCCCCTGATGTTAAATAAAACAACCATGGAATTATAATTATTCATTTATTTATGCCATTTCTGTTTGTTTCTTAAATTGTTTGGTATTTTAATTCAATTACAAATACGTCATTATTAAAGCTATTACTATTAACAAGGTAAAGAATGTCAATTATCATAAACACCTTACATTATTATCTATTTTAATAACAAACCTCACAAATGTAGTAACTTTCACAATATTAACAATATTTTCATCAGAAACAACAATTAATCTTTTCTTTCAGAAGCCTACAAATTCCTCTTTTAACAATTCTGTTTGCAACAGAAATATTACGAACTATATCTAATTCTTTGTATACAAATCATACACTTAGTGTTTGCCCATTTCTTTGTTCATTTCAAAAGAACTAAAATTAGTTCAGAATCATATTTTACAAATATCAAACTTAAATGTAAGTTTACAAATCATCAACAAACGTTTTAGTAATATAATATCTTCTCTTAATCTCTTAAATCGACGACTTCTCTGGGTAGGTATTACAATGCGTAATGTCCCGAATGCAAAAATATCACTTGCAGCCACTTATTTAAACAGACCGCTAACCAAACACTTTGCATCGTCCTTTTCCCTTAGAATCACTTGGGATTATTACACATGACGACATCACGTATTTTTTTTTTTTCGTAGCTTTATTTCTGGGAATATTTTCAACCCATTCTGGAAAGTGTTCACGTAGCGGTGAGGGGTGGTAGGTGAACTACAGGTCTAGGATATTCCTCTAGTGTACACTCATAGAAGTCGGTGAGGGTTTGTTCTGAAGGTGAAAGTGGTGGGTCTTCCTCGGGGTCTAAGGCATTGTTGGGGTCCCTTGTGATTATAGCACAGAAGCATTCGACGGACCTTCCCTTAGTTTGGGGAATCCCACAGAATTCAGCTAGCCTTTCGCTACTGTCAACCTGTAATGAAAAAGAAACCGTAAGTAATATGTTCGTTGTTTACATAAGAAAGAAAATTATTGCAATCAAAAACAATGGTAAAATTGTGTACGCAAGTGGTATTTCAAAAAAGCGTATTAGTGCGTAATCAACATTTGTTGTTTTCAACTTCTGCCTGAATTAATTATCAATGTTTTTCTCATATCGAAACTGATGCAACGTAAATACGTAAAAAAAGATGGGAAAGCTCCCGCCAGTTGGGGCTTTGTGACAGTTGGACAATCTGGGTCGAGATTAGTGGGGAATCTCTGTCTATGACGCATTCAGAAAATGTTTATGAATGTAATTACTGGTCTGCTTGTTGAACCATCTGGCGCGGAATTCCCCCTATCCAAGCTTCGTTGCTTTCAAACAAACGACTCGCGAGGAGTTCAAAATGAGGAAACCTGTTCTTGTCCGTCTAATAAAACGTTTGATGACGCTTAAGTAATACCAAAAATTTGTTTGTTGCGCGACATCTTGATGTTGAGCGTGGTAATAAGTAGAAAAAAGTCGTTAAAACCATTCCACATTCAAGGAATGAGCATGTTGTCAATCAAATGGTACATGATATAAACAATTCATATGCAGGAATTACAAAACAATGTAACGAACTGCAATGTGAAAGAAATTTAAAAAACAATAATTATAAGATAAATAAACAAACCCCAAACAAACGAACCCGAAACAAACGAATAAAAAATTGAATGTGACAAAAAATGTGCTAAAAGAAACGAATTAGAAGAAATACGTTATAAAACAAATAATTATATAAGACAAATGAACTGTTAAACAGGGCAATCGAACTAATACCACAATCTAAACACAGTCAAAGAGGTATTTTACAAGCTAAATGTTAAGGAGATTTGCTTAACAAGACTACTTTGTTTGCAATTTGATAGCAGTATTTAAACATAATTTCAGACAAGCCCCTTAACTGAGATGAAATTTACAACTACTCTTCACTCTCTAAAACAAAAATTTGAGAATGTTTGTTCATTCACTTACGATAATGATATTACAAACATTTGGGAATTTGAATAATTCCACGCGCTCATTATCTCGAGTGTACATGTGCCTGTAACCACTGATAAGGACCATAATTTTTGCTGATGACACTACTAAAATTGAACGTTAAAAGCAAATCGCTTGAGAAAAAAAAATTAGAAAGATTTACTTAATTGAGAACAACTAACCTACAGCTACTTAGAAGTAATTGAATTATCTTGTACTTTTTAACATTTGCATATCTAACCCAAATTCTTCAATTATCTCAGATTACACTACCGGTGGATGGAAGCATTTTTTGCCATTTTGTAAGGCGTTTTTTAACAAGTTCTCAACAAATAGAAAGAAAGAATTAAATTTTGATTATGTAAGGTATGTATTTTGGATATTTGACCTTGGACTTGCTTTAGAATCAAATGAACAGGAAGAACAACGAAAATGGATAAATAATAACGTTATTTGGGCTTCCCACATAATTAAATTCCTTCCTGTTTAAATAATACAAGTAAATATTAAATGGGCGGAATTTCCAAGCTACATTCCCCAACCTATGAAACTTGTGCAATCTTTAAATAACAATTTACCTATTATACTTATCCCGGTAACTATTATCCACGCGTTGCTTGTGAACGATTCAATTAGAAAACCTTGTTCTAGATCTAATTCTTATCTTACATAATAATTTTGATAACATTGCCAAGCAAAAGATTTCTTCGAATTTAATCATGTTGTGCAATTTCGTTTTGAATTGAATAAAGTTTGGATTTTTCCCAATTTTACCATCCGTTTTCTAACTCTTAATTGGATAGTGATCCTTACCTGTATAACAGGAATGTAGTTTTCGTAGCAGAAGGCCTGCAAAAGGACCGTCTGCATATGTGTGGCTGCATCTCCCGGTCTGGTTTCTGGGAGCATACAGAGGAGGGCATCGTCGGGATTCTTCTCCAGGCATGTAATAGCTGGAAGAAGTCCACATATGAGGCGGCGTTCAACCCTGGCTCGGGTCAAGACCCCTCTGACTTCACCCCCAATACTGTTCCTATTAAAATCAATACATGTGTCAGCATTTTTAACGGCAGGCGAGAGTTTGCGAATGCTTTGTAATGTACATGCACTTTGGATGATCATTAGATTATTATTGATAGTCAAAGGCATCGCCGTTAAATATTTTTTTTTGCTAAAATTTACAATTTTGAAATACTAAAAATTTGAATAGACGTGGCTCTCCATGTATTTACTTGTGTATAACGTTACCACAACGTTTTGGATTTGTAATGAAAATAATGATCATTCAAAAGTCCACGGATTTTTTCGCCTCTCTTACCTATTTAGCATTTTGCATTTAGGATGTTCCACTTTGGATATGCACATTTTGGTAACTTCTGAATAGAGGAAACCTTTGGGATGCACTTTCTCGGTTTTCACTTCACTTGGGTGTTTCACTGCACCACTTTTTGAAGAACTGGTTGATTATTCCTGTATTTTCCGCTGTTTAACAAAAACTTGTAACTGCACTTCACTCAAAATTCCGTTGTTTATGTTATGCAAAGTTGTGTAACAATCAAAGCGCGACCTCACAATTGTAGCACGTTGTTCACTCAAACGCTCTGTTAAGAATATTGAGTCATGGCCGCGCCGTTTCATTTTATAGCAATGGGTCGGCGTCGGAGTGGGAGTTGGGAGTTTGGAACACGACAACGTTACGATTTCGAGGAAACCCGGGGAATATTGCTCTCTCCTGATATGCGTTCGAAAAACCAATAATTCGCCTTACTCACTGGTAATGAACCTTGTTTTTAATTTGCAAAAAAATTACCGTTAACAACGTGGTAGACGATAATCAGCAGTATTTGCATTCTGATAGATTAAATACATACCTATGTTGCAAAATGGAAATATTAATATGCAACACAATAAAATAAATTTCAACAACTGGATTAAAAGTGTTGCAAAGTTTTGAATTTCATAAAACTAATAAACCTGCAAATTTGAACAAATACCTAGGCTATTTCTACAGTACAATAGTTTTGATAGCATAAATAAATTGTTTTATATATTATTATTATGCACAAAAACTGCATTGCCGTTTGCTTATTTTTCTGAATTTCTTTTGAATATGCGTAGTTTTTTTATATTTTGGGATATAGTGGCTCGGAAAACGAGTGAAAAATATTATGGATCTTGTGTAATAATCTATACAAATGGATATATTAATCACATTTGCATAGGTAGGTAAATTTTGAGTTGAGTTTTCGCTAAGAGATTTTGTTTGTTAGCATTTTGTTTTGTTTTGTTTTAATTGAAACACAAAAAAGCCCAAGATTTTGCAATGTGATAATCGTAGCTAATTTCAAATTAAACTCTACTAATATACAAAGAAAATAATCTACATAAAATGCCATATTCAGAGCTTCTTGTGCAGCCAATATTTGCGCTATACAGCCATTGGTTCAAGTTGTTAAAGATCTCTGCAAATACGATCTTTTTGATAGTAACTTGAAAAGGACAGGACAAAAAACTACTAAACCGTGGCACCGTAACGCAGGAGGTTGATTTTAAATAAATGTGACATTTTGTAATTTTTTCCAGAGTCCAACGTATGCTTCTACGGAGTCTCCGCAGTAAAACATTGAATGTCCCACTTATTTACAATATTTACACTTCTAAGATAGTTTTTGGTATCAGAATTTTCCCTAGCTACAATTTTTACACAGCAAAACAATTCAATTTGTTAATATACACGGGGATAATTTTATCAGAATTTATCAAAAATTTCGATGTTAATATAGATTTCGAAGCAAGCTTAAACTTTGACAACAGCTGCTAAACATCAATGCTCGTTCAAACTCCTTCAAATATAAATATTTTCATAAACCCTTCATCAATATCCATAAAGCAATTTCCAAAAATGAATTAGAAATTTTTTAAAATTAACAAATCTAAAGAACAATCCATCTGCAACAGAATCTGTTCTATTATTAATAAAGTCTAAATAATATATACAAAATAAATTTAACTTCCTCATCATTCTGTTACAGTGCCTCGATACCATATAAAAAACTTATAAACTGTTTATTTCTTAATTAATTGTTATTTTGATGGCAATTTATTTTAAATTTTGCAAATTAATACAAAATTTATATTAAAATCCTACAAAGTACCGGAATATTTTTTCCCAACAATTTTCTCGCGTTTAAAACTAGTTTAAAAGTGTAAAACAATTCCCAAACAAAAATTGCGTTAAATTCCATAAACACGGAAATATTTCCAAACCATATTTGTACTAATTCGTCAGATACCAGTTTGTTTGGAAATAAGTACGCATAGGAAAAACATAAATCGATAAAGTGAAGGTGCAATGACCAGGACGACCTTAGACAATACGTCCGTTGGACTTTTTGTAGTGATAAAACTTAATTATTCCCCTGCATTGCTGTAAGCTTTAGCGATTAGGTTCCGACCTTAATCGAGCAGCCTTGAAAGGCATATTTCCAAGGAAAGCGTCGGCGGAGGCTTCCTTCGTGGAGTTTCCGAGATTTAGCGGTTGCTGGAAAACTCGCGATGTGAGTGGAGGCATCTGGCAGAGCTCCAATAATTCAGTAATTTTGTGTTCTGGGTAAACAGAAATTCTAGGGGTGCTAGAAAGGTCGAGGGTGAAGTTTGTTTGGTTCCCACAACCATAAAATGATAATGCTTACTGCAAAATCATTTACGATAACCCGGGAAGTTGGCAAACCTTGACCTGTTGAACTTTGAAGTAATTCGGAAAACCCTTTATATATTTTGTTATTATTTATTATTTGGAATTCCAGAGTTTGTTTTGTGGGATTTTGGGTAAAGCAAGTTGTGATCTGGTTTGAGATTTTTTTAAGCAATAAACAACAGCAGCAAATTAAAGTATATTAAATTATCCAAAATAAAATAAGTAGTATGATTCATCCTTAATCTAAACTGCTGGGGTTTAAATATAGACGACTAATATGGTAGTAATTAGCAACTATTCATGTATTAGATAGCGAATCTGAATTATTGCCTTTTTTGGGGCACATTAGCTGAGTGATAAGAGTAATTTGCGGAAATCGGAAGTGTTCCTCAATATGTTAAAGTGATTCAGCTCTGGCACGTTTTTCGATATCACATTTTAATCGAAATTACTTGTTTGTTATGATATCAACATTATGTACTTGTTTTGAATATCATTATCTTATCAATATTGAAATTCACAAATGTTTGATACAATACTTTACTAAACATTGCTTTATTTGTTCTGATCCGTAGGGAGACTGACAAATGAGAAAGTATTTATGTACAGTTAAATAATAATTCAGAAAAATATCGTCGTACTTACCCGATAAAATGATCTGCAAGTTGTTATATAATTCCTAAACGACTCGAGTTACTACAATTGTTTATGTATACCCTATTTATTAAACATTTTTTTGCTGCCACGAGGCAAGGAATGCCAAAAAATATTAACAAAATATGTTTATTTGATAACGCAAGCGGAATTGTTATTTCACATTATTTGAGGAAGAATTTGAAGTGCTTTTCTTATAAACAACATGTGTATGCAGATAAGATTCGGGAAAACACAAGGATGTCTCGTAATTGCTTCCTGAAAAGTGAAATTATGAATTGAATTAAATTGTAAACGACGTTAAAAGACGGCAGGTTGACCTGAATACAAATTTTTAATCAGGTAGTGTAAACCGAATTCCAATCAATTACATTTAAAAAAAATACATAAAAGTGGATAAATCGATACCTGGCGAAACTTTCATTTCATTTTAATAAATTATGACCAATTAGGATTCCACGACATTGTTTTCTATGTTTTATAAACGACATATAATTCGGCTGTTACTTTAATAATGTCTCTTACTTTTTGGTTCTAAGAGGTTTAACACTGAGATTTAGCAAATTCGGAAATCAGTTCAACAATTTTATTGTAATTCTATCATGATAAATAACTATAAAATACCATCGGTATTATATGTATATTAAATAATGGAAAATCTGGACAATTATCGTTAATACGAAAAAATGCTGGAAATCTGGAAAATTTTATGATTGTTTGGCTAGAACTTCACTAGTACTGTTTTTATGTCGAAAAAAACAAACAAATACTACCGGTCCTACTGTAAATAAAAAAATATTTATTTTTTTGGTCCTTGGATTGTTATCGCTGGTTTTTGAACCAATTTGATAATAACAAGTATACATAGAAGTCTAGACCATTCTAGAGCTAATTTCTTCAATAAGTGCTTCAAATTTCATTGATGGTTCTTGTTACTTCGTACACGTGCATATGCACCATGACTGTTATAATCTTTAATTGCGTTAAGGTCAATAAATAATAATAGAATAAAAATGAAATATCATTGTTTTTTTATTATTGAAACTGAAAGAAAACCCGTGGAAAGTCAAATGACAATATACGCAATTTTACAAAAATTACTTTATAATTTCTTTATTAAATTAGTCATGCATATTTAATCTACTGGATTAGAGCAGTTTCAATTGTCTGAATGAAAATTTCAATATGTTTTTTATTGCGCGATGAGAAAATTACGCTGCGACAATTCTTTTCATACTGTTGTAAAATATGTGGAGTAATATTAATCAAAACAATTTTCGTCATGAATGTTTTTATAAATATAATCTTCTTCTTTTTCTGTGTATATATGGCTTAATTACCTATAATTGAGTATGTTTTGTGAGCTCTCTTTGCCCGTAACCCGGACAGGAGGCTAGCATAACCCGCTCAAAAGGGAAGAAATGTGCCACTATATGGTTTAACATTGTCAAAGACTTTCGTATGACGACCGAGCCCGACGGCTTTGCGTGCTTTCCGAAACATGACCGGTTGTATATGCCACCACATTAGTCCACCCATATAAAAGCCTAAATATTTGCCTAAATTTGCATAACAATATCGGCAAGATTTTAAAATTTAATTTAATGTCTTCGCAACCAATCTAACTTTCAACAAGCATGGTCTATCATCAACTTGAAAAGCAAAAATTAACGAAATAAATGTTCTTTTTATAAGCGATTAGTTGATGAGACTGTTCAGGTCAGATTTGTAGTTGAGCCACTTTACTGTTTTTCATTTTTTGCCATAAATTTGTTTGGGGTTGAGAAAATATGTTTTCAAGATTGTAAATATTAAAACTAAGTAAGAATACCTACTTTATTCATGCCATCATAAATACATTCAATGATGTAAGGTCTTACATTTACAGGGGCGGCGACTACATGGGTGCAAGGGAGCAGTTGCACCCCATGAAGGTTATCCACGGGTGCATAGCACCCGATGGGAAGCTGACTAAAATTCAGATGTTTAAAATAATACAACAAAATGCATTAAAATAGCATTTAAAAACTTCCCAAACTCATCGCTTGAAAATCAACGAACGATGTTGGTGCCAAAGCAAATGCGTATTTAAAATATCTTATGCAATTTGAAACTTTATTTTTAATTAAATCGTTTATAATAATTCATCATCATCATCTGACATGGAGCTGACTCGAGGGTCGATCCTGGATACGCCAGGCCCACCCGATGCCAGTAGGTGGGTAGGAATTTACAGGATAGGGTGGGATGGGGTGGGGCTTGCACAACGTTAGCATAACTGCAATGCATACCGCAAGACATCGCTGCTGCAACACCAGGAAGTTAGTAAGCTACGCATCAATGGGGTTTTTGAGTACGTAGCCGAGACCGTTATGCCATTATGCATTTGAGCCTAATAACTTTGGTATCAAAGTTTCACATTGTTCTTTATTTCACATCTATCTATTGTTCTAAGGTTACTGATTGCACATCTCTTAGTTTTCGAATAACTAATAATCTAATTAATATTTACTCGCAAACTTATTTAAACAGTCCCTTATACGATTATGCATTTGACCCTAAAAAACTTTGGTATCAAAATTTCACATTGTTCGTATCTCTCATCTATCTATTGTTTTAAGGTAACAGGTTGCTCCTATCTTAGTTTCCTAATAACTAATTAACTACTTAATATTTACCTCACTGATTACTACTGTTTTACCACTTAGTTGGAAGTTCGATTCTGGATTGTACTTCCTTCGTATCCCTAACCTTCCCCTCTGCAGTTGACTGCTAGATATCCATCGTTCTCTTTCCCACTAGTACTTGTTTCGTTCCTTCTCCTTTGTTTTCCATTTCCTCGCCCTCTTATTGCTTCTTATTCTTCGGTATCCTGTCCTTCTTCAGTCGATTTTTGATCGGATTCTTCAATCAGTGCGTATAGTCTTCTTACCTCTCTTCGGATATCCTCTTTTCTTCGTGCCCAGTCCTCCCATGTTTCTTTAGGTATGCCGGTGTTTTGTATGTCCCTCGCTAATTATGTATTCCACGTGTAGCATGCTCTTCCGATCTTCTTTTCTTGTTTGCATGACATAAGCTTGCTGTAGAGGATGGTTGGCCGGTCTTCTTAGAATATGTGCCCCGTATTTACTTCTTGATGTAGCGAGCCGTTTAATACATTAAATACATATCCGAATCCCATCACATAAACAATTTAATATAAATCCTAGCAACCTTGTTACATGCAAAATGTTAATACCTATAAATTTGTGTACCAATATTTTTTTTAACTAAAATGAAAGTTTTGTAGGCCTTTTACTATCGCTCCAAAGAAATATTTACGTTTGTTAAATATATATCCGACGCCCAGCATATCGAAAACTTAATACAAATCCTAGTAACATTTTTACATGTAAAATGAATTAAAACGTGTATAATAATTTTCGAAAAAATAGAAATTTTAAACGTTTCTTGGTGTCCTTGCAGTTTGGGAAAGCTGCTACACTTATAAATGCAGTAACTAGTGTTTTATAAAACAAAAGAGAAAAGAGAAAGTGAATTTACTACGCTTTGGCAAGACATCCTCAAAACGGGCGTTGATTTGGGAATCGAAGACCCTGTTCTACCACGACCAAAGAAAGCTCCAAGGCGCTATGATCAAGGGAGTTCTCCACATCTTCACGAAACACCGGAAGATATGTATCGTGCACTGTTTTTTGAAATTCTTGATCAGGCAAAACATGATTTACAAAATAGATTTGATATATCCGCAATGAATCACTTAAAAGAAGTAGAGTTATTCATTTTAGGAAAATCTGATGGGCAAGCTATAATGCATTGTTACAAGAATGATTTTGAAAAGGATCGTCTCATATTACATCGCAACATGCTTCTGGATTTATGCACACAGAAAAACTTGATGTGTAATTGTTTTAGTGATGCAGTGAATATTATGAAAACAAATACGTGGACTTAATTCCAGAACTACATAAGTTTATAAGAATTGTACTAACAATTCCGGTAACTTCGTGTACTGCGGAAAGATCATTTTCGGCATTGCGGAGGCTACATACGTACCTTAGGGCCAGTATGTTACAAAAGCGATTAAATGATATTGCAATGCTATACATACATAAGGATTTCAATGACGAAATCGATAAAAATGTTGTTGTTAATGAATTTATAAATCGCACAACTATCCGCCGAAACACATTCTCAGTTGTAAGTGTAAGTGTTAATACGTAAACTGACAAACATGTTTTAGTTAGATGTAAAATTTGAGATATCCACAACTTCTTTTTGTAAAAATTTACTTTGTAAATAAATTTATACTAAATTCTATTCCCCCTTTTTTTAGTCAAAAAGGAGTTAAAATGTGCAAATGAGATTTAACTCTAAATTAATTGCCCATAAAAAAATCGTACACATGTACATCTGATCATGTAATAATTGTAAATATATATAACAAGAAAATTTGCTGCACCCAATGGCAATATCAAAACTCGCCGCCCCTGTACATTTATGTGCATGTAAGTGAAAGCTAACAAAAGTTCTACCCAAAGAAACTGAAGTAAAAAAGAATGAATACGTTTCAATATATCTCGACCTCAATATTTCAATTCGTGTAATTTTCAAAAGCAATATCCTGCGAGTCCGTTTTCTAATGTCAATATCTTAAATTATTAAAACTATTCAAGTTGATGTAGGGTTACTCGCTTTATTGCTGAAATATAAATCTTAAATGTTCAATCACGTAAATATAAGAAGTAGTAAAGCGTTAGTAATAAAAACTTTAAACAAATTGTGTTTAGAGGTTTGAAAATAATAATAACTTTGGGATTTATATGCTAATTTAATTATCGATTTCTGAGTAAACGAGAGTGGATTTAAATATTTTCAAACAATTTTACGGAGCTTAATTTTTGATCGGCAAAAGATATTCTACAACCTCGGAACGAAAAGATCGGGCTATTTTTACTAACTCGGAAAAATGTGATTCCGGGATTTATTTTGTCAATTTTACCATTTAAACTTTCTTAGATTTAGTAGGTGGGCTTACTAAAGAGTATTTTTTCTAAATGCCCCACTTTTCATAATAATTTTTTTGGGGTCACACCTTTATAATAATATGTTATACCAAATTGCCGTGGAAGTTATAACACGATTCGTAACGTATTTCAGTAAACTAGTTACGACAAGTTTGTTTTGACAGTTTCTTTTAGATTTCCTAGAACTGAATGAAATAATTACCCACAAAGTACCCACCTGCCTTCACATGAATATAACGATAAAAAAATCGTGTAACAGATAAGATAACAATTGTCTTCTTTAGAACTCGAGTTACGATAAATTCGATTTAAACAAGATATAATTCTTTAACAAAAATAATTCTGTCTGATCATGCACAGACTCGAGTGTATGATGCTGTAACGGTTGCGAAATCATAAGGTTATTAATATTACATGAAGGTCATGTGTGGAAAAACATAAAAGTTGTTTAAATTCCAATCTGTATGGGTTTTAACAATTCTTCGCGAGAGGATATTGCTCTTTCCTTGAAGCAACGTTTCAAAACGTTGTGCAAACTTATAATTAAACTCGTGCTAATTCAAGAGCTAAATATAGAATTAATTCCGCAAATCATCCAAAAATAAATATCCTGGTACAATATCCCGAAGTTGGCAAACACACCCAACATAAGGATTAATGAGATTCTTCCTCAAAATTTTGATGATTTACATATGTACCTTAAAAATAATTGTTATCATTCGGTGGTTTCAAAAAATTCACATGAAATACTTCAGTGGCAATCGAATCGATATGATAACACAGTGAGGTAATGATTTAACAATAAACGTATTTGTAAATGATCTATTCTTTACTTGCAATAAGTGTTCTGAAAATAGCGAAGTGATTAAGAACTTTAGAATCTTAGCTATCTTATCGAAAATAATGGATTGTGTTTTCTGTAAATCTGAAAAGGCAAAATTACACAAGCAATATTGTGGGTTGATTTAAAAATATAAATAATACAGGAAGCAAACCTGAAAATTAGAATTGTGAGAAAACTTGTTTTACTGCGAAGCTTTAAATATAATAGTATTATTACATTTGTAAGAAGTTTTCAAGGTAGCATTAATTTTAGAGTTTCCGAAAAACTGACGGAAATCATATGTGTAAATAGAAAAATAGGTAACTCTTCGACAGAATAATATTTCGGTTTTTCGATTCGATTAAAACTGGAATTAACTTAAGGGGCAACTAACCTCACTCAAAGTAAGCGTTTTCTATTGTGATCATAGCTACGTTACAGACGACCTTTCCATTTGTAATAAATATGGGTTCAAAATCAAACCGATTTCGAGATATGGAGTTTCTTTAAGCAAGTAAATATTGCTTGTTATTTCAATAAGTTACCCACCCATTTAAACAAATAGCCGTGTAAATAGAACATTTTAATTACAAATAATTCAAGTAGATGTTCTACATGTCCTCTTTCCATTTTTACACGTCCTTCGCATCTCCGTAAAAATGAATGGAGATCCTGCCGTTGTAATTTTCGTTTAGAAAATTTCTGAGCATGATTGAAAAATGTGCAGGAGCCCCATCGTGCATCAACCACATATTCATTCTATGAATGAGAGGTACATCTTCTAACAATAGTGACAAGGCATTACGGAAAAAGTCAAGATACTATTGGCCAGTCAAACGATTCGGAAGAAAAGAAGGTCCTATCATATGGTATCCAAAAACACCAAGCCAAATGTTGAATATGGTATGGGTACAGTTGCTCCTCACGTAACATTCTCCAAATGAGGGAAGCTTTAATATTCTAGTTTTTCTTCAATACTCCTTTAAATGTTAAGGTCTGCTTCAGGGGTAAAAACTAATCTAGACCGACCACCACCACCGTTTCTTGATTTAAATACGCCAACTGCGCTTAAACTTTGATGCAAATTTGTAAAACATTTGTCACACGAAAGTGCCCGGTTCGGAAATGCTTCGGCATACAAGCGACGTGCCTCATAAGAATTACCATTGGCATTACCATGCATGAAATGCATATGGTATCTGCCATTTCCGCGTTGGTATGCATATTCCAACAACAACAATATCAATATTGCCACTTACAAAAACTCAAACAAATGTTGTTTTATCCATTTCCATAGCAGACATGATAAATACTATTCTATACTTCTACTCTGCGTAAATAATTTGGCTGTACCTCGAAAACCGTTGATTTTTGAGCCCATGTTTATTACGACTTTTATGTTTGTATTCATGAGAGCTAAGAGTGGGTAAAATATCTGAAAGTATTTTTTAAACACCCTGTATATTACGTGTTACCGTTTACATAGGCTGCAATTTGCTTTCCAGCTTTCAAGTAGACGGCCCTAATACGACGAATATAATGGTTTATCAATGTAAAAAGTTTCATTTAATTTTTGGTTACCAAGTCACTTTAAGATACCCTTAACAATACGTTATTTCAGGTTCCGGTCACGTGATAAACATGAAGTGGCACTAAATTCTGATTGACAGATATATATGGCAAAAGTTTTAAATCATTATGTTATGGATGTACACAAGAATGTCATGCCGTTTTAGCACGTTTTCCAAAACGTATATTAACGGGAGACAAAACAATCAGCTGATAGAAGTCTATTTTTGGCTTTGTCATACAAAATCCAAATGAAATCTTAATTATGTATATTTAACTAAAGCAATCTTTTCAGATTCAGGTCACGTGGTAAACATCCAGCCGACTGTAAATTTTCAGTAAGCAAGAACTTCGTGACCAACGGTTGAAGCATTTTTTCCAAAATGAACATTGACGTACAACAATTGCCGCCCTCGGACTTTTCTTGGATCTTTTTGAAAAATAAAATGCAAAACAAATTTTATTTTTGCCTTTCGGAGGAAATCTTTTAAATAATGTTATTTTCAGGCCCAGGTCACGTGATAAACGTTCAGGCTACAGTAAATTCTTAATACAAGGAAATTTAAAAAATGGAAATAGCGGTGATCAAAAATGAAGTTTTTCTTATTTAACAAAGTTTGAATTACGACGTTACGTATGTGGATAGGGACGCCATGAATAATTTTCATTAGAATTATTTCTACAGCGTGGTGATACAGTTTTGCATAAAATTTATAATTTTGTTATTTAAAGTGTTTTTGGGAAACTCCCGAAACACGTCAATTTTATTTTTTAAAAAGGCTCACCTAAATTTTTTTTCTATGGACTTTTGTATCTGCGCTATGACGTCACAAATGTTTGGCAACCGCCGTTTTCTTCCTTATTTTGATAGGTTTCCTCGCCAGTTAAATGATGATATAAAATAATTCTTACCCCACATAACAATTTTTTTTAAGAAATATTCACATAAAGTTCATACAATTCAGAATTTATTTTCAAGTAAATTAAGAACATTACGAAAGTAATTACCCAACGGAAATTTTTAAATTGTCCAATACTAACCAGTTGGCATTGAGGAGCACGTGTGTAAACACTTTGTATCGCACGCTCAATAATTTCCGGTTCGATACTTTCCAGTTCTAAATAAATTCGACGCTGTAAATGGTTTAAATTGTTTGGCCTACTAATGTAAACTCTCGATTTTACATGACCCTATAGAAGGAACAGCGAGGACAGTTTGATTGGCCTGCGCGATCACCTGAGTTAACGCCGCTACCGTTCTTGCTGTGGGATAATGTGATATCGCGAATTTATGTTAGTAGGCCAAACAATTTAGAATTAAGACAATTTAAGGTGTCGGATTCGCTTGGAAATGGAAAATATCCGCCCGGAAATTATTGGGGGTGTAATACAAAGCGTTTAAACACATAATTTCCGTTGGGTAACTTCATTATAATTATTATTTATTTTTAATAAAACTAGATTGTGAATTATTTGAACATTGTGTATTTTTCCAAAAAAAAAATTGTTATGTTGGGTATTAATTTTTGTATATCACCATGTAACTGAATAGAAGATCTCCGCCACAGCGCAGAAACAAACGCCACTAGAAAAAATTAAATAAGGATGTGCCTTTTTAAAAACCAAAATGTCGTGATTCAGGGTTTTCCCAAAAACCATCTGTTAGGCAACGGTTTTTGCCTGCTATGAATCTTACTTAAATGTACGCTCAACAAATAAATATTTATTAAAATATACATAACTTCTGTTACCACGTATGTGATTATATTTAAAGATGGGCTGCAATGCCAATATCAGCTAATATAAGCAGTGGCGTCCCTGGCGAGGTTGTGGTTTACATTGTATTATCTACTTGTTATTATATGTGGTTTACACGCATTTGATACTATTATGGTTGTTATACAAGATTGGAGTGTGTATGTAAGTAGTTGTTGGAAACAGTAGCGTAGTGAATATAAGTAGCTATATGAGTAGATGATGTGTTAGCATGATTATTCATTGTTTACCTAGGAATCATTTGGGAGGTAGTCAGTCGGCAGAGGTTGCATCGAAAATGTGCCTACGTCGGACTATTATTATTATGAATGCATCAATGCAACTTTTACGTGGGGGCTGTGAGCACTAAAGATACGCTCACCTTCGCATGTAGGGTTGAGCCCCCCCCCCCCGCGAATCCTGTGAATACCAGAGAGACTAGCTATAGCCTGGATCCCTCTGGAGGATTGGCGCACCAGAAGATATGCATAATTGTAGTGATTACTCTACGAATACGAATGACTGCGGCCACATCAACCAGGCGGCAGATGAGTATCCGTATCCTGTTGGAGTCCCAATCCAGAGGCAGCAGACTGGAGGACACCCGGTGAGTGCAACTGCCCAACATTTATTGACAGATCAGTAAGTCTGTGTTTTATTATCTGTTGCATGCCACATGCCTTTTGCCGCCAGTGAGCTCTGATCGCATCCGATCCCAGTAACTGCATAAATGAAATGCAGAAGCGCTGCAACCGTATTTAAATTTAAAATTCAGTCGTTTTTATTGGCCCCCCGTAAGGTCGACCCTAACAAATCTAATAACAAAATTATGAATTTTGTACGGAAATTTACCACCAAGCTGTATATTTTTTAAGATACAGGTTTTTCTTCGACTGAATGAATTTTGGCTTTTCCACATGAAAGTTTCAATTAAATGGTAAGGTTTTAATAACGCAATACGTGCAGGGTTGGGTCACGTGATTATTTGTACGCCGGCTAAAATTCCTAGTAAATGTAATGTGAACAGCATGCAAACTGTGATCATCTGATCGTCGGCACAAACAAAGGTTTATTAAAAAAATCATTTATGACGTGAAGTCTGAAAAACTGTTTGAAAAATTGTCCTAGGAAATGTTTTTCTAAAATGTATAAAAAACCACGTCTCCTCCATACTGTTATCGGATCTGTAAGGTGACAACAATTTTTTTTAAATAAAATTGTAGAAAATCTTTGCCTATGTTTAAATTTTATAAATACTGTTATTTTGTTAAACAGATCAGTATTCCAGATCCCTTCACGTGCTCTATATCTACTATAAATTCTAAAAAAAAGAAATAAAACAAGATATATTTACCAGAGCAATATTTTCCACAATTATAAAAACAATAGTTTACAATCAAATTTACAAGAAAAGTGGCAAAATAAATTTCATATTAAAATGTTACACTACATCTACGTAACCACTCAAGCAACTAAAGATAAGCTAAATTAGATTTTGCAAAAGTGAAAAATATTCATCCCTATTTAAATTATATTTAGAAGTTCTCGTGGAAATAATCTACACAGTAATTTGTATATTGAAATAATTTAACAGAAGTCGTTTACTTTATAAAACCCGAATGGCAATTTCAGGTTTTCAGGAGAAATGACAAACAGCTTGCTCTAAATATATAAAAATAAACAACTGATAAATCTGAAAACTCTGAAACCAACACTTAAGCGAAATTTGTTTACGCAAACAGAATCTTCCGAACCTAATAACCAACTTACAATTCAGCAAAGCCAAGAAATAGACGTACATACGGCAAGGCTATTTTTAAGCGTCTTGAAATACGTAGTATTCCTTTTTTTATGAATCCACTTGTCTGTTCTACAAGTTGATAAATGTCAAAACTTGAACATTTTAATGGACTTGGAAGGTAACTTTGATAATCGTGATGTGGAAACCACAACATTGAGAGCGCTTAGAATAAAAAGGTCGCATCTTGGATCTTTGCAAGTTCACTAAACATCCTTGATTACACATTTGAGATTGGGACACGTGTTTGATAAAACCATCGTTCGTTACATGGCAGTTTTAAAAAAATTTAATCTTGTTGCGACTTAAACAAAAACGATAAGTTTTGGATATCAAGTGATAATCACACCATTTTGGGCATCGATATCCTTAACAACCGATCCATAAATAAATAACAATAAAGTAACACGATTATTGTACTTTGCAAGTTTGTACTTGGCTCAGATTAATGTTATAACACGATAGAGTATAAAGTACAGTAGAATGATTGCGAGCGTAATTATTTTCTCAGGAAACATTGTGTTTATCGTTAAATAAACGTTTTCACACTACGAGTTTGTCGTCAAGTTCAAGATCAATAACAACTTAAATATTATTAACAAATTATGTTATGAATATTTTAAAACCGAATGAATCGAAATCAATTGGAGTCTGTTTGAATCTTTTGTTGTCAATTTTACTATTATTATTGTATCTGTAATTTTAGCAGTATTAACAAACGAAAGATCAAATATAAATTTTGCCAATAGGTCGTACGTTACATACAGGGTGATTCTAAACATGTGCGAAAAGTAGTCGAATGTGACCCAGAAGTAAAAAATTTGATTTAACAATTTGTTAATTAGGGTTGTTCTTGAAAACAAAATCGTAAACCTAAGTTATTTTGTACTGCTTCTGAACTAGTATACTGTTTTGCCAGAACACGTCTTTACAATTTTTTCAAAAATTTAAAAGATAAAGAGTTATTTAACAGAGTTTTGAATAGAAATGACAAATTAAATACCTAATTTCAAAATTTTTGAACCAGATTTTTCACTTCTGTCTCAGATTTCATCCACTTTTCTTACACAACTATACATATTTCTTGACTGGTAATTAAGCTTGGACTGTTACCTTCCCAAAACAACGAAGTTTATCAAAATAGACAAATAGACTAGAAACAAAAAAGTTAATTACATTTTAGTGAATTGATGTAAAAAATGTTTGAAACTCCATATCTCCGTAACTGTGCCTAATTTAAAAAATGTAATAGTTTCTTCGGGCGTTAAATATCCTCAGCTATACGTGGTTAACGTTTTTCGCACATTTTTAGGGTTACCCTGTACAGTTGTTACACGTGAGGTGATTTTGCCGAATAAAATTGTCGATTGCCACATGCTAATTGACGATTATCTACTAAATAGTGACGTCAATTTTTAATAACAGTTGCTACTTCTGAAAGGTACATCTGTCAGATGTAAACAGAACAACGTAAGATTTTAAGTAACGTTACCTGCGAATTTTTAAATGGTAAATGTTACATATAGAGTACAGTCGATTTGGTTAAAGTTCAGCGCTAACCTTTTTTTTTCTACCTGGTTATTTACACAGCATTACATGTAAACGATTTAACGAGCCGATTGCTAGGACCGGATTTATTAGTTTGCTTCTAGAGATTTGTAAAATTTACTCAATAACCTATTAGCTTAAAAGGGGATTACGTATTCATTCTTCCGTTCTGTTTGTTTACTAGAAAACTAGTTAATTTAATGTTAATATCCAATTACTTGAAACATGGAAAAGTTCCAGTTTAATAGACTTTTAAAATCTGCATTAGAATTATATCCGTAAAGTCCTTCCGCCTGGATGACTCTTAAAATAAGTAGTCTTTAAGTCATTAACCCTTCAAACGATGCACCAGGTCCCGAACGACCCAAATTTCAACGAGCCATTCCGAATCCGAACCGGCCATGCCATTGCCCAGTTTCGCCTAAACCCCCTTCAGCCCCCCCTCAACCCAGACCCCCTTATGGAGCCCACCAATTTCGATGAGGTCAAATTCCATTTTAAGCGCCTCAAAAATTCCAAAGCTCCCGGCCCCGATCAACTTAAGCCGCTCCTCCTCAAAAAACTTCCAGACCAAGCCATCGAAGCCATTGTCACGATCTACAATTCCTGCCTCCAGATTTCTTACTTCCCCACAGCCTGGAAAGAAGCTTCGACCATTATGATTAACAAACCCGGCAAAGATCCCCACAGCCCGCTATCTTATCGCCCCATATCCCTGCTGAACATCCTCGGCAAAACCCTTGAGAAAATCATCGCTTCCCGCCT